>JAPVRG010257706.1:0-10036 GCA_029783565.1 Rhagoletis cerasi
TCTTTCTTCGCCGTCAGTTGTGTTTAAGCGTCTTTTTCCTCTTTTTTTGTATGCGTCTTTCTTCATAGTTAAAACACTTTACGTTTTCTCGTAAGCAGAGGCGATATGTTTTTTCATTACCTAAAGTTATTATGTTAAGCCCCGACTCTGAATGGAGTTTGTGAACTAATAGACCCATTCGTACACTATGCTATCTGTGAGTTTTTAAAACTGAATGCATTCTTCTTTTTATTACATAATTTACAATCAATAGGGTGGCGGATTAAAGCCTATCAGCATAAGTGTTTAAATAAACATATGAAACAATAACTGAAAATCGAATAAACCAAAAAATCTTATTTAGCTAGAAATCCCATAATGAGACGCAAAATCCCACGCGCCCATTTAGGGTGCGAAAATCCCAAATTATGGGCGAAATCCCACGAGTTGGCAACACTGGTTGTATGGTGCTGTTCCTAGCGCGTAGTATAAAAGTGGAAATTGGTATATCTACCATGGCCTTCCCCGGAAGGATGGCGGCGGTCGTACCGTTCCTTGCAAATTCGTGAGCTTTGCAGTAGCCCTCAAATATCGGGTATCCGGACAATATTCGGTATTGTAGAGTTTTTGGAGTTGCTTGACTGTCAAAGAAGATAAAGGCATGCCTTTTCTCCTTGGGTCTTCGTACTAGGTGCCTAGTAGCCTCCTGTATAGTATACACTGCCACTGGTCAGGAAGCCGAAAAGTTGTTTCCAGCTACAGCTACGGAAAGAAGACTCCTTCTCCGGTCTTTCCATCGAGTTTCGAGCCATCAGTTTATATTTTTATATGTGGTGAGACCTGGTGTTGCTGTTCTGTCGAGTTGGTGAAAATATTTGATGTTATGTAGTCTCTAGGATCTTTGAGTGACCGGTTGTACCATGAGTCTAGGAACCTGCCTCTCTGAGTCTTCAGGCTACAATAACGTAGGGGAAGAGAATAGAGCTCCGCTTATGCCTTGCTCCGCACTCCTTTATACTCATTGAAACTTTTTATGCACTGTGGCACTGTTGCCTTAGACCATCAGACTAGCGCTCCGTAGAGGTAAATCGGATAAGCAGTGGGCGTGTAGATCCAGTGAGCTACCCTAGATGAGAAGCTCCACAATATACCAATCGCCGTTTTACATGTGAGTAGCGTTATGCTTAAAACAGTACTTTTCTAAGTTCAAGTGACTAGTGAATCAAGAGCGGCGGCTAATCGCACAAAGTTTGAGGAAATTTCACCTATACCGTAACCGCAACATCATCGGCATAACTATGCGGTAACCTCATATCCATACGCCTCCATGCGCCGCAATAGTTGGTTCACCGTCACTACCCTTAGGACTAGAGAGAGAACACCCCTGCAGAGAACTGAGTTATTTGTGATTTGCAGTTGTGCTTTCGCAAGAAATCAAAATATCGTCTGCGATGGCCACAAGTGGATCTTTATATTGAGTTTAGGAAAGGTTAGTCATAGAATTTCATAGCAGGTTTCACTGATTTTTTATAAAATTGTAATTATCTTTACTTTAAAAAAACAGGCAATTAAATAATTGGGTAGACAATAAAAACAAGCTAATCTTAGAGTTTTTTGTCCGTTCGCTCCCTATTCTCCCAACAAAATTTTTTTTTACAAGTTTTTACCTATTACTCTTTAACTAATCGTTAGCATTTCATTAACATAAATAATTGCTACAATTCGACACCTTCAAATGCCAAAGGGTAATAGCAAATTGAATGCATATTCATTAGGCTAATTAAAAAGCATTTTCCTTATTCCAGTTGGGAGTAAAGAAACAACCAAGAGAGAGAAGATAGTTTACTTATTTCACTATAAATGCAAATCATCAGCATGCAAAAAAAAACTATTGCAATGTTGCATGGAGGAAGAAATTCCTCCAAAGGTGCAAACGCACTGCAGCGCTTCAATTAGTTTTACATTATTGGCGATTATTCTAGAGTTATTGCACTGCATGCCTTACAAGGGACGCAGGAAAATACAAATGTATATCGAGCGCTAACCGCCAAAATAACGTAAGCGACATTTTTTTCAAAATTTAATTTTTGATGCAGAAATGCATCTAGATGAACTAGGAAAATGTCTGCATAAAAAAAAATTTTTGAAAAAATGTCGCTTACGTTATTTTGGCGGTTAGGGCTCGATTAATATACTTAACTGTATCTCTGAGACAAATAGGCTTTGTAATTTATATGTATGTATGTGCATATTAGCTCCTTCCAGTCTTTTTCAACAGGTGCACCTTCACAATTTATAAGAAAGCCCAAGTGATTTCGGATGCAAATTCGTTGCACCATTTGACTTATGCGAAGAGTTGTGCAGCCAATCTGTATCGTCTCGTTGAAGTATACATACATACAAACATACTTAGGGAAACGGCAGCTTAAAAAGATAGCATGAATTTATACACACACATACATGAATACATGGCTTGCCTTGTCTTTGGTATATAAACGTGTGTTATATTGTCTCTCACTTTCATCGCCTGCATGTATGCAATTGTTTTGTGAAGCATTTTATCTTACATGCTGCTGCTGCAGCTGCAGCTGCTGATTTGTAACCGCAAGCCACAAACACAGTCACACATGCACACACACACGGAGCTTAAATGAGGCAGAAGGCGAAGTTCAAAAGCTGCACTGATTATTCTACACTTTGGTTGGAAATCTTTATTTTTATAGCACCGCTGACTTAAGTCGTAAATTTTGTGCGAGTAGCTGCAATTGCCGCAGCGCTAAACACAAGCATTCGCCATTTTGTTGGCTGCAGCTAAGGTGTCCTTGCGCTAAGGCTTGGTAGCGTTGTTAACTTGTGTGACGTTTGTTTTTTATGACACTTCAGCTGCTGGTGCACACACACACACACATATGTATAGAAACAAATTTTCGCAACAGATCTCTGCCGCTTAAGTGCTTATGTGCAAGTATCTTATACATACATACATACGACTCTGTTGCAAGTGGAAATTGCGTGCTGCAGCACTAAGCCCCGTACATCGCGTGCACTTGCCATCAATTTAGTAGGTTATTTTTAGCCTTTCTTTTGGATTTTACGTCTCCAATTGAAATGGCAAATTTAACTCGGCAATTTTGCGGATAATTAAATGTTAACAAGCTAACAACCCGCAGCGATTTCGTTTCGGTTTCATTGCAGCTGCTGGTTGTAAAATGCAATACTTACAAAAATAAGAGTACGCTTACAATGAGCACACATGCACGTATGCTATATACAGAAATTTCATTGAATAATAGAACTGAAAGTTCAGTAAAGTTTCACTGTTCATGTCGGGATTTATTTTGTGAGACTTAATTAAATTAAAATCAAAAATTAATGCAAAACCACAGAGATTAAATAATGAGTGAGTGACAGTCAAAAAAAGAAAAACTATGAAGGACTTCAATTTTTAATTAAGCGACCTTTGGAGTAAAATTTAAAATAAAATATTTTATATCATTTCCGATCTCAAAAGCTTTTTATTCATAGTGGTAGGTAAAGTGATATTAATTTTTTAGTGGTAGGAAAAAAGAAAGCTTTGAATCCAAACTTTCTTTGGAAAAATTAAAACTATCGCATTTATTTTTAAGCTAAGTGCAAATAGCTAAAAGTTTCATTCCCAAAAGTAAAATCATATAATTTTGTAAAAACATAGTATTTTGTAAGCCTTACGAACTGTTTTCGTTACTAACCTTCAACGAGGAAAATTTTCCTTTTAAAATTGTTTAGATACTAGGGTGAATGACTCGGTTTTTTCGGATTTTATAACCCAGCGAAGTCCCGAAAGAATTCCAAAATTCCTGGAAGATTTCGAAGACTAAAACACGAAAAAAAACGCAATAAATTCCGAAAATTCCTGAGCGGCTTCGAAAAAATCTCGTTGAGCCTCGAAAAAAAATTACAAAAAATAATCGATATTTCTCGCTCAAAATAATCCATAAATAAAGTAAAATTTTTAAAAGTCACGATGAAATTATATTTCTCAATGCACTAGGGGTAATTTTATCGGGTTTTGTGTCTAAAAGTAGTTTTTTGCACTTACAAAAATAGACGTTTTTGTCCCTGGTATTCGGTAAAAAAATTTTCAAACCAAATAACGATATATTTTGTTTTTGTAAAATGCTCGGCAGGTGGTCAAAGTGAGTGATATGTTGGAATCGATTTAGTGTTCTGTTTTTTTTAGCTAGTTTCGAATAAACGTATTTACAGAAATATAGAAAATAAAGAAAAAAGTGGGTACTCTTAAGATCTATTACTGATATTTCTGATTTTTTTTTTTTGAGAGAAAAAATACTTCTGACTAACCTTTAATTATTTTTTTTTCCTTAAAAATTAAAATTGAAACAGCTTTTAAAATGTTGGCCGTTTAAGACTATCAATAGTGTGTAAAATGAATTTTAAGCAGGGACCGAAAATATACGTTAAATTTCATGATTTTTATTTTCTCGATCAAAACATAATCGTTATTTTTAATTTTTTTTCGATTAAAAAACAATTGTTATGTTATTGTAAAAAATAATCGTTATTTTGGATTTTTATGTTTTCGATCATTTTTAACGGTTATAACGGATACTGCTTTTTTATGACCGCTTTAAATCTTTTATGATCGAAAAAATAAAAATCAAAAATAACGATTGTTTTGATCGAAAAAATAAAAATCATAAAATAACGATTACATTTGATCGAAAAAATAGAAATCAAACAGTTAAATAATAATTTTTATTATAAAGATCATAACCATTACGGTCCCTGGATTTAAGTTTAATTTGTCAATTTAATGTTGCGATTTTTTGCGGTCTCTGAGAAAATGTTTTTTTTTTTGTAGGTATTCTTGAAGCTGTCAGTAGTGAACTGTTTACCATTTGGAGGGGAGAACTCAATAAAGAAAGGAAATAAAAGTTTGCTTACAAATTTTTGCTGCAACATTTTAGCAGACAAATAGGAAAATTTTGGTTTTCAACTTAAACTAATTTAATTTGGTAATATTTTTCAAAGCTTGCCACTGTCTAAATAATTTTTATAACTAAGTAGCGCTTTTTTTCCTTAATATAAATATTTAGAAAAAACAGCATTCAAACTTTTTCAATAAAACTACCACTTAAAAAGTGACTCCTTTAGACCCGTCGGTCGTCAAGGATTAAGATGTTTTTTGGTAAAATGTTGGAAGTCATATGCCAATCAATAAAAAAATTATGTTTTCAAAACATAATTGGGTTTTAAATAATTAATTTTTGCCACAAAAATGGGTCAAATAACCCATAGTGCAATAATGAGAGAATTCTCATGTTATCTTTGAAAAATACGTACGACAAATAATTTCGCTGCTTCGAAATGCTTGTAGAATACTGAATTGGGTTCAGTTAAATCAGCTTAAATTATTCTAAGCAGCCCTTTAATGCTATTTTAAAATAGAATCAGACCACAAATTGCGGTTAGCTTCTTACATTTCTTTGCTACTAATTTGCTTCTGTTCACCTTCGCTTGATATTCAATTGAAACTCTGCACTCACAGCAATCTAAAGTTTTTTATCTTTGTATACTTTCTACATTTCTCCTTCATCCTTTTTCTTTTCCACTATCTCCACAGCGAAAATCCCACTGCCGAAGAGCTATCAAAATGGAATGCCTTTGTCGAATCAATTAAATCGAAACTAACTGTAAAACAAGTGGTTGATGGCGTACGTGCTGGTGGCTCGCTGACATTCGATTATATGCTTCTGATTCTGACCGCTTGGTGAGTACAATGGACAATAGTAAACAATAGGAAGTAAATGATGGGTATGGAAAGATGAAAAAAGCATCTAAAAAGGCAAGATGGGCGCACAGGAATTGAAAGTACATATACTTATACTTATTAAAGTGCCAGAAGTAGTAACCTTGATAAAAAGAAGGAATTGAGTGAGAAATGCAAAAATTAAGGTCGATGCTTAGTGAAGTAAAGTTAGAGAGAATTTTATTTGAACAAATAGATGAAGGCAGACGCAGCATAGTGTTCATATTAAAATTTTAATTTGTATTGTTGTGTGTGAAAGTTGTCAACAACTTTATTATAAAGCATGAAAAAATCTTCTACTCATATCGTGCTCTGCTTATTATTTCTGTTTCTGCATTTTAAATATTCCATTTATTTATTTCTTTTTAGTTCTTTAGTATTCCTACTTATTTATTTATTATTACAATTATTAAATTCAACTTAATATATCTTCAATCCATTTTTTAGTTCTTTATCTGCCTTTGGTTTAATAGAAAACAATGCACCAAATATTGTGGCTGCTATGTTAGTTTCACCACTCATGGGACCGGTGATGTCGATTACGTTTGGTACAATAATTTCTGATACACAATTAATCGTAAGTATTTAAAAGATAAACTTAAGTACTGTACTAGTAAATACACTGAGGTTAACTTCCTTACTGAACCAAAGGCCTTCAGAAAAAATTTAAATTAAGAAGAAAAATGCTGGTAATAAAAAAGAGGTACATGCGAAGACCCCAGTTACAGTAGTGGCTCCGTATAACTCTCTAGCGCTACGACTTTATCTTTGTCAGTACTACATAGTGAACAGGGGTTTCTTGTGTCACAGTTAGCCGACCAAAAATTGTAATCGAAGAATTTCAATGCAATGCGGCAAAAGCAATGGAATCTATGTTACTCATACGCCGTGGTGCACTCAATAAATATGATTTACGCCATCAGTAGTGACTTGACCTCTTTTTTATTTAAAAATAAGCAGTATTTATGCTAGCACGCTATTATTTATTTCATGAAGGTTATTTGTTTTGGTTTTTTTCATTTTCAATGCAAACATTAATTATTCAGCAATGCTTAGTTACTTTTCAAAATTCGCCTTGTGTGAATTGTTTATTTTCCACTCCGCGCTTTGCGATGCACTTCCGGTTTTATGTCACTTTGCGTCACTTTTTTCTTTTCTTTTCTTAATTTCATTTCATTTTCTATATTTCCGTCAACACTAGCCACGCAATGTCACAACGCGCAACTGAGTGCAAATGAAATGCATAAAAAATTGGAAATCCATTTCCTTTGCAGCATTCTGTTTACTCATTCATTAAATAAAAATTGCATTTTTCGCACCATGCGGCAAAGCGCATAAATGCATGAATACTTAATGTGACATTTACAAGTGAGGCCAATATGGCTTCATGACGCCAACACAGCCGCAGCTGAGTGCATAAAATAGTGCATAAAAAAATAAAGAGCGGAAAAACAAATACAAATACATATTTATGGATATACTATTTGTATGAATTTATAATTTGAAAATGAAAAAATAAAAATTAGGGTTTAAATAAAAATCCACATATGCGCGCATGCAAATGAGACCAAATTGGTGGCTGATATGATTGCCGCACAGTTGGCTCGCTTCGGCCACTGTTAGGGGAGATTTTTTCAGTATTTATTGAAAAACGTAAAATTTATTAGTACAAATAGTGGCATTGAATTGATATGTGGGAATATAAATATAACAAATTTATGGTGTACAAACTAAAAAATGTATAAAAATATACTTATATATTTGCATATGTATTTGTGTATGCATGCGTATTTTTTTGTAAATAAATATAAGCTCACAAAATGCTATGTTATGATGGCTTACTTTGATAATCATCTCGCCCAAAAATTCAAAATTCAAGCAAATAGCCCACCAAAAACCTCAGTGATTTTCCAAATATAAAAAATTTAAATACTCCAAGTAAAATGCAAAAGGAAAGTTTTTCTATTTTAAAACTTCGAGTAACTGAGTGGGTAAACTCACAGTTGAATACGTACTGTGCGGATGTAGGAACCTTTTAAGTACAGGCTAGGCTTTATGGGCATTAATTTACTAAGAATTGTAAACGTAGATTTGCTTTTTGCGTGGAATGGATATCAGCTTACTCACTGGTTACTTAACCAGTCCTGCTTTTCATATGCAAAGAATTAGTCTGCTCTTGAAAATAAATATACAATGGAACACAATGATTTGCGAATGAGCAGTATTGTCGCACCGTTGAGAGCCTAACTCCTTGTCAACCCAAGTCTGTATAGTATAATAAATTAAAGCAGAAGGTATCTTAGGCAATTAGGTTAGGACTTTTAATCGGAATGAAAAATATATGTAATTCAGGCAGCATTGTGTCTCATTCCGTAACATCATAATTCAATTCACTAAATAAGGGCTAGAGCTGATCCACGAAGTCATTAATTTAAAAAGAATCTCTTTTTAATGTACATATCTATACATTAAAGTGGTCCAAAAAAATTTTCCGAGACATGGTTCGGGGAACCTTCCAAAATTGTTCCTCCTGTCGAAAGAGTTGCTAGCATCAAACTTTACGTTTCTAAGTATAAATTTAGAGGATGCTCATGAAATGTTTATTTTTTACTCTAGAAGTATTTTGTACATATATTAACTACACAATGGTTAAGCAACTTAAGAACATTTCAAATTTAATTTAGCTGAAAGAATATTACAAGCTTCAGTTGTCATGGAAACAGCAGTATTTTATAAAACAAATCACCAATGTTTTGGCCAGTTTCAAAGGGATTCAATAGCGCATGTCAAGGTCATTGAGCAGCCTGTAAATATTGGTTGCAATAGAAAATTTAAAATTGGTATGGATACCAAAAGGAAAAGACTGAGGGTGTGCCATGTTTTTATGATGCCATTTTTCCCGCCATACTAAACTTGTTTCACTCTAATATACTTACAGAGTAGGGTGGTCTAAAAAAAGCTTAAAATGTTAAGCTCTCACCCAGTAAGATTTTTCTCAACGCCCATGAAGTTTTCCATATATTTTATATGAGGAAAGACACGTTGTCGTAGAAGTGGTATAGAATACTTGAAAATCAATATTTTTCAATCGGAAAACTCTATTCTCTTCAGAATATTTCAAAAAATAATTCTCAATTGTTTATTTAACCATTTTTAAATACTAACTATTTTTATGGGTCCCCTAAAAACTTCAACGCAATGGGAAATATAAATGAATAGTTAAAAAAAAACCATTATTAGGGATTATTCTTTGAAGTCTCCTGAATAGAAACAGAGTTAGCCGATTGAAAAATATTGATCTTAAAGTATTCTATACCATTTCTACTAAAAACTATTTTTCCTCCAATTTCAAGTATCATTTTTTTTTAACAAAAAAGACGGCTGTTTTTTCCATTTAGAAAAATCCATTTTAAATTTTTTTTTCCACGTATTTTTGGACTAATACAGAGTGATCCATATAGTGTTTTTTTAATCATATGTTATTTTGAGAGTGAGGAATCTTTGCCGCTGGAAATCTTGAAAAAAGGTCAGGGTTCGAATTGTGAGGGTCGTGAACGAATCCGCAATCGGAAGAACACAAATTACGTGAGTCGTCAGACGTCTGAACAAATTGGAATTGTTACATACGAAAGCAAACGTATCGTAATTCGTTTGAAGCCACGGAAGATTTGAAGGTCTCAATAGTGCTCGAGTGTGGATGCTTTTTCCAAAGTGCCGCTCTTTTAATACATTAAATGGTTGTTTCATTTTTTGAAAATAACTAAAAAAATTAACAGAAAAAAGTTTAGAAATCTAAATTAAGCTGAACTCTGTCCTCTTCTTCTTCTTTATTGGCGCTGTAACCGCCTAAGCGATTTTGGCCGAGTCCAAAACAGCACGCCAGTCATTTCTCTTCTGTGCCAACTGACGCCAATTGGAAATGCCAAGTGAAGCCAAGTCCTTCTCCACCTGGTCTTTCCAACGCAGAGGAGGCCTTCCTCTTCCTCTATTACCAGCATCGCGACCCGCGTTGAATACTTTCAGAGCAGGAGCATTTCTGTGTATTCGAACGACATGACCTAGCCAGCGGAGCCGCTGTATCTTAATTCGCATTTTACACAGCCGTATTAGTTTCGCAGGGATACCAAACTCAGACATTGCGGCGTAAAGACAACTTCTTTTCGTGCTGTCGAAAGCGGCTTTGAAATCGACAAAAAGGTGGTGTGTGTCGATCCTATTCTCGCGGGTCTTTTCCAAGATTTGGCGTAT
>JAPVRG010257747.1:0-11729 GCA_029783565.1 Rhagoletis cerasi
CTGAAGTACCTGGAACAGGCTTATAATTTGCACCTAAACTTTCATATAAGTTCTCTGCTACTGTGCCCAGCTTTGAGAAATTTAGCACGCATATTTTACAGATATTAGGGCATTACGTAGTGAAATGTAGCTCATTTAGGATAATATTTTTTTTTGCATATAAAATATGTTAAAAAAAAATCTAAATTTGCGCATGGCGATGCATGGATTGATTTTCGTTTCAATATTTTCAACTCCTTTTCCTATTTTGTATAAAACTGCACAATATCATCTTAACGAAATATGTAAGCTATGTTTAAAAATAATTGTTGATGTTTCCTTATGCTTGTGGCGGAAAATGAAGAAGTAATAGCAATTTTGATTTTTCTTACATATGAAAGAGGCAATGGGGGGGGCGTTTTAACCCCCAAACCCCCCCCCCTTGGCTACGCCCCTGGTGGGTTTGTCCTTTGTTGTGTTGTCAACCTCTTTTATGTCAGAACCCAAGCTTAATATGAACCAACGAGCTCTACCCGCAACTCAGGTTCAATCATGTTCATAGCAAGCTGTTATACCACAAATAAGAAGTTCACTCAAATAGCGGAATTCATACCAAATATGTCACACAAAATCCGGAATATTCTCGAACTCAAAAAAAATCAAATTTTGATAAATCACCTCGAATGAGCATTGCCTTGCCAATTCATCAGGCATGCCGCTGTATACAGAGATCATTTGGAGAGAGGTGATACCTCCACCGATACATAAATATTTATTGCAACGTAAGCAAGCCTCTGAGTTATCGAAATAAATATTGGCCTCTGTCAAAGGGATCACACTGGTGCGCAGCCAGTCGATTGTTGCTTTTTCATCTACATACTTTTAAAACTATGCACAAAACTAGCAGCCAACACTCGAAGTTGACAAAGACTACCTTCTCCTATTCTACGATCGAACTTTGGTCCATCGCAGAATATACATACATATTTATCGGGCTTTTAGGCAGTTTTCCTTTTGGGGAATTTAGGTGAAGAAGGAATCACCTAGAGGCAGCACCAGTATAAATCGAGCTATTTCTCATGTATAAAGTCTTCAAATATAGTTGAGTGTTCATAGGCTGCACTCTAAAAAGTGCATGTAAAACTACTACTGAAAAGTGTTTAGTTTTCAACAAAATCTGTGCAAATATCCGCATAAGATGTTTAAGATTGGGTTGTTGAACATGAGATGTTTAAATATACACATAAATATGCACATGAAATGTTTAAAATTGTAAACATTTTGAACGCAAAAATACATTCCCTACTAATAACAAAAAAATGAGCGCATATTTAAGCAATTTTGAATATTTTATGTGTAATTTTGCTCAACGCGACAAATTTGGTATGTAAAAGTAAACATACAGTGTTTAAATTTTCACACATTAGGAGAGGAAACTGGTTTACCTCTCTTTATATGCGTAAATTTAAACAAAATTTTTTTACAGCAAATTTTAAACATTTATGGCCTTATTCATAAAAAATAAAGTAGATTTAAAGAGCTCTATAAAGTGACATTTTCATACAAATTTTCGATTTATAAAGAAGTTAAAGCCTTCTTTATTTTTAATGAATTCGGGTGTTAATGTATAAGCTGTGTAATTATGAACAATAAGTGTTTAGAATTCAACAAACAAATCTGAAATTTGTTCTACGCCACACATATAGTAAGTAAAAGTAAACAACCAGTGTTTAAGTTAATTGACACGTTGTGTAAATTTGCACACATTAGGAGAGTAAGCTGGTTACCTATCTTAATATGCGTAAAATTAAACAAAATTTTTTTAGAGTGTGGTTTTAAAGAGAGCCCAGTGCTGCTTATCCTGAGAGCGGAGCATATCGCAGTGGTCCTTTCTGTCATACGTGTATGTGAGAAGCTTTTTCATGGCAGAAATACACTCGGAGATTTGCCATTGCCTGCCGATTGGCGACCGCTGTTAAGAGAAAACTTTTTTTCTGCATTTTTTGCTATGTTGCTTTGACCAGGGCTTGAACCCAAGCCCTGCGGAGTAGAAGCGTGCACTGCTTACCACTACACCACAGCGGCCGTATATACGGATATGATATTTAGTAAGGCGTCAAGTCTAAGGGTCGAGGTCGAGGTTGAGGGCGAGGTCGTACAAAGCATCCCAATGATTGCAATAAGGGCTAGAAGCTCAAACAATATTGTTGATAAAAAATGTGAACCAAAACTCCTGAGACATTATAACATTAAATAAATTTAATAGTAAAATACTGTCAAAACAATTCAGTATAACATGCAGCAATGACTTCTGTATAGGGTAATTACTGCTGAAACTGGCATTAAATTGTTCATTTTAATAATATTTCGTTGCAAAGCCAGTTTTTACAAACATATGTATTACATTATTACGGAACTTGGCTTTTCTCACTATATGCATCGCAGAATTTATTACAATAATACTCAGAAAAAATGCATACATATCTGTATGTATTTACTATGTGTCTATATGTACATATATATATATATATATTTATATATATGAATGCACTCAACATTGGCGCATATGTGTATATACGGTTTTGTTTTTAATATCCGTTGTTTTTGTCACTGAATTTTTATTAATCAATTAATGGAATCAGTTGTCGCATTTTATTGCGTTTCTTGCACTTAAATAATTAACGTTTACTTAAAATTGTTACAGCTTCCATTGCCCCTTTATTAATACTTACATTTACACACATACTCGTAGATTTCAAGGTAAATGGATAATTACAAAATATTTGATCATATGTAATTTTTTTTTATGAGGAAGAAGCATCGAAAGCCTGCAGTCAGTGTGGTACCTTAGTCCGAACTAAACCTCCTACCGTATATATATATAAATAAATATTCTCGGGTTTTGGGTCTGCTGTAAGGATATTTCGCAAATAATACCGTTCTCTGGTGAACTTGTTGAGGTAGAAGAATCTCAATGTTCAACGTCTTCGGTAACGCATCTAGCGCAAGTATCACTTCTAGGTTGAAACGTCTTAGGTAAGCCTTAAAGCGGAAAGTTTACTTCTCCACGGCAACGGTGCCTCGAGATCTAGGATTAAACGATGGGTTCGACAGGGTTGGTGCTTCGAAGCTGGCTTCGTTAGCTAAAAGGTCTATCGGGTGTAGGTCTGCGACAACCAGGGTTGCGTCTTCGGATACTGTATGAAACGCACAGCTTACCCTTACAGCGCAAATTCTATATAAAGATGCATGCCCTGGTTTTTAGGACTTAGTGTCGATCGCATTTGCTCAAACTTGCGCCCCTAGGGTCAAATCGACTTGAGAACTCCGGCTAGGGGTCGTCTTCTATTTTGTTTGGGGCCACGTGCGTTAAGCATCGTTCTCGTTAAAGTATCGCATGTTTTTGCTGCTTTTTCGCAAACAAATTTCCAATATCGTCTGCCGCTGTGGTGTAGTGGTTAGGAGTGTCCCCTAAGCACTTAGTGGGGCGTGGGTTCAAGCCCTGGTCCGAGCAACATCGCAAAAAAACTGTAGAAAAGGGTTTTTTCTTAACAGCGGCAAACCTTGAAGTCGGCGTAAAACTAAAGGTCTCTCCACTTAATGTGACAACATCAAGGTGCACGCCACAAATTGGATTAGAAGCTCGGCCAAACACTAACATTTTGTGTAAGTGCCAATCTATATATATATATAGATATATTTATATATATATATAGTATATGCCAATATCGTCTGCAAACCCACCTCTATTTGCTTCCTTCGGGACGTTGAGTCACAGTAGTTTATCGTACAGAGGTACGTGTGCGAAGAAAACTTATCTAGGGCTGCTAGAATCTTTTGCCAGGATGCCGAGTTAAAACTGTTTTTAGTATCAAGGGTTATAATCATACATTCTATTGTACCTACCTTCCAGCTCCAACGTATACCTTTTCAGGCATCCTCCGCAGTACCTTTTCTTTCGGAAGCCAAACTGATTTGGTGATAGACCACAAGATTCTTCAAAGAATTTATTTAGACGTTTGTAAGTGATACGCTCAAGGTACTTTCCCGTCCAGTCCAGCATGCAGATTGAGCGAAAGGGAGACGGATCGGTCAATGGTTTGTTAGGCTTCCGTAGTAGCAGTAGTTTCTGCCTTTTCCATATTTTAGGAAAGTGTACTCTTGAATGTATGCATTGTACAATTCAGTAAATATGCCAGTAAAGTGAATAATCACTTTTTTCAGTGCTACATTAGATATGCAATCAGTTCGTGGACCCTTAGCTGGCTCCAGTCGCTCGCATGGTTCTCTTACCTCCTCGTTAGAAACGGGCGGGGTATTGTGCCCGGGTTACTGTACTAGTGAATTGTAATGGAGTCTCGGTTGCGTGGGAAAAAGTGCTGGAACAACATTTGCAAGAACACTGGGAGAAGTTGCCATTTGGGCAGGGGTACACAGTTTCCCCATAAAAAATGAGCGTTTTTCCCGCGAAGAAAAATAAATAGCAACTAAAAAGATTTAACGAATGGAAGCATACATTTAAAATCACAGGACAAAGATGTGGTCAATCCTTAATTCGGTTCCTTAAGGTATTGTCCCAATGCACGCTTGCTTTGCCTGCTTTGCTTTGAGAAGTGTCAAAAGTTTTTTGCACTCTACTAAAATGTATGAAAGATGGCCAAATGGCAGCTTTACTTCACTTGCTTGAAGCGCTTGAAAGTTAAGAATAGCCGGAATCTCTATTTGACAGCACTTTGTAGGCTTTTGACAAAGAGGTATGTTTCCTTGCGAAATTCAAGCCAATTTCTACAGACTTTTTTAAACAAAACCGCATAAGCGATTTTGGCCGAGTCCAAAAAAACGCGCGTGTTGTTTCTTTTCTGTGCCTCTGACGCCAATTAGAAATGCCAACTGAAACCAAAACCATCTCCACCGGGTCTTTCTAACGCATAGTGGGGCAAAAAAAGTGCATGTGGACAAATTGATTTTCAGTCCGCAATTTTTAGGCGATTTTAGATTTTTTTTAGTTAATAATAATTAATAAAATTTCGCGCAAAACGTCTGGTTTTTATTAAAAAAAAAACAATAATTTCATTTCTTTATTTAATGTTAAACTTAAACAATTTTTTTTTCTAATTCAAGCAAACGACGTTTGCTAGAAAAGGTTATTATCACACTGAAAATTACTAACATCTTTGAAGTGATAATGTAGCAAAGTTTTTTGATACCAACTATAATGTTTAAAAAGTTTTTTTAATTATCTATACTAATTATATAATATTGATTATATGTGGAATATTTGTAACACTTGGGCTTGAAAACTAATAAACCGATTTTGATACTCGCCGGGTGGCGCTGAAGTCGAGATATTTAAAAGATTTGTATGGACCGATTTGACTCATGCTTGATGCATATATTATCCTCACCATAAGAAATAATTTTGCAAAATACTGACCCGATAGGTGGCCCTTGAGTCGAGATATTTCGAAACCCCGTATTTGCGGTCCGATTTTCTTCATATTCGGAATATATATTTGCGATGTAATAAAAAACACCAGAGTGGTTAAGTTTTGTAGCTATTATTATCTTCAGGATCAGATTAAAGAAATCACACGACAGGAAATCGCCCCGTCTGAAACCTCGTTTAGTATCAAACGGCTCGAAGAGGTCCGTCCCAATCCTGACGAAGCTGGTGGTACTGCTCAACGTAATTTTACACAGCCGTATTAGTTTCGCGGGGATACCAAATTCAGTAATCGCAGCGTAACACCGGGCGTATAGGCAACTCCTTTTCGTGCTGTCGAAAACGGCTTTGAAGTCGACAAATAGATGGTGAGTGTCGATCCTCTTCTCTCGGGTCTTCTCCAAGATTGGGCATATAGTGAAGACCTGATCTATGGGATTTGCCAGGTAAAAAACCACACTGATAAGGTCCATTCAACTCGTTGACGGTTACCCTGGATAGGACCTTACAACCTATGCTTAGAAGGCTGATTCCGCGGTAGTTGGCATGTATAGCGGGGTCGCCTTTCTTGTGGATTGGGCGGAGCACTCTTAAATTCCAGTCGTCCAGCATGAGTTCATTTGACCATATTCTGCATCCCCTGCATCCGGAGTGGTGTTTGCTCAACTTGCAGAAGTTTCGGCTTCACAGTCTAACCAGAGTGATACCACGGGGGAACAGGAGCGCCCAGAGCATCCTATATTTGCTCTGGCCTGTTCCTTTTGGGGACGGCCCTTCGGGGAGTATCGTGGTGGCTGTGGTATAAAAACCCAAATGCGGGGAGAGTTGCTTGTCGTCTCAATGTGGAGTTGCAGCCGGGTGCCAGACCCATAGTTCGGCAGAGATTTTCGGTCGGCCTCGAGCCCGTCCAAGGTGGTAAATTGTGTACACCCACATGGCCAATTGGTAGCGAAGTGCTTGCATTTTGAGCCCACAAAATGCTTGCATTAGCGGCGCTGATCAACGCATTGTTTTGATCCGCTGTGCTTTTGAGCGCCGTGGGGTTAAGCCTTTCATAGGCAGATACTCACGTAAAAAACCTTGACTTCATGACCATATTCTGCATAAGAATTGATGCATGCGGTGGGACATCAACTCCATTCCATTCGATTGGGGGCTGCGGTTAGTCTTCTCCACCGCCATTCAAAAGGGCGAAGAAGTGTTCCCTCCATAATTTATGTATGTTCTGGACATCGGTCACTAGGACGATATGGTTTTTCTTATAAAAGTTCGCCCCGGTCTTGAAACCTTCCGTAAGCCACTTAACTCTCTGGTAAAATTTTCGTGCGTTTTTCCTCTCGGCCAGCATTTCAAGCTCTTCACACTCCAGTATTTCGGTCTCTCTTTTCTTTTTGCGGCAAATAAATCTCGCTTCCCTCTTCAGCTCCCTATAACGGTCCCACATAGCTCGCGTGGCACCTGATCGCTGCGTGGCCCTGCATCTTGGCGGCATCTTACTAGCGTTGGGTATACAAAACGTTCTTCATAAGATCGCAAAAATTATTTTAAGGTCCATATAGTAGTTTCCTTTTAATCATATGTTATTTTGACAGTGACAGCTCTTTCCCGCTGGAAATCTTGGCAGAAAGACAGTATCATATCTCCGCGTAACGAAATGAATCGTTTCACGCTTGAACAATGCTGAAAAATAATGCAAAATTATTTCCAAAGTCAATGTTGTGTAGCCCAAATAGTTCGTTTATTGAAAAATAGAAAAATCATATTTTCTGACGAAGCATATTTTCATCTCGGCGGCTACATCTGGGGATCGGAAAACACGTATGTATTTGGTCCTCGAGAAGCCAATGCATCCTCAGAGAGTGACAGTTTGCGGATTTTGGAGCAGTGGCATCATTGGTCCATTTTCCTTTGAAATGCTGCTAAAAACGCCATCGGTCAACGGCGTTACAGGGGCATGAGAAAGGATTTTTTGTGGCCCGAAACTTAATACATGGACTTGGACAGTCTTTGGATTCAGCATGATGACGCGCAATGCCACACAGCCCATGCCACAATCGATCTTTTGCGCGCCAAGTTCGGTTTTCATGTCATCAGGCATCTCTGCGATGTCAATTGACCGGAGCTGCGATTTGACGCCGTTAGACTTTTTTTGTGGGGTGCCGTAACGGAGCGATGTTATGCGAACAATCTTTTAACTATCAGGGCCCTATCGAGAAAGACATTCGTGAGGAAAAGCCATAAACCGTCACCAAGGTCTTGGGAAACTAGGTTAAGGATGAAATTGGGTTTTTAAATAATGGCAATGTTCGCTCTTTCAAATAAACCAATAATGTACCGAAAAAAATAGATTTTTGTTAATTTTTTTTATATACGCACGTTCATATGTATGTGCATTAGACCAAGCCCAAAAATTATGCAATTCTACCGGAAACTGCCTTAAATTTTAGTATTTGGTATAGTAATGATCCTCCATGAATCTCCGCTCTACTATAATTCTAAGAGGTGCCGCATCGATCGTTTGTTTTCCCCATAGGAATAACACGTATGAAAATTCTTTATTCTCTTTTGGGGTCAATATCATTTTCTAGGATCAATCAAAACGTTCGAAACTATAAGAATACACTGCCTATACGTCATTAAAGTATTATGCAGACACAGATTTTTTAAATTTTTAAAGCATAATGAAGCATAATATCTTTTGTCAGCTTTTAAAGTTGCAAGCCTTGAAACCAGTGGGATAAGTACCCGAATTAATCAGTTCTTTCATTTTTGATGGAGAGCTACATAAGTAAATGCAATAGTCTAAAAACACCTTGAATAGCCGATCGATATAGGTCAAAGCTGCTGCTGACAAAGCCCAACTCACTGTCACTGCGTTATTGCACAATGAAATTTACCTAAAGTTTCCCATAGTAGATGCTGCAGTCTCCAATAGTTTGTAAATAGAGTTTATGCAAAAAAATGGAATTGTCACAAACTTTCATCTTAGATGTCATTCCGTAACTTTTTCAAAATTAATTTAATGTCATTGCAAATTGACATTTTCCTTCATTTGTTTTCCCTTTGTCCCATTTCCAGCAATAAGTTATCACTCTTTGCTTTTACTTCGCTTCACTACATTTAACTTGACTTGTTCATTAATTCGCAGGCAGTCGTTTACTTGTCGCTCGCTGCGCTAAGCTATTGCACAGAGTTTGCGTGTTTCTGTCTTCTGTAGCCAGTTGTACTTGTTTGTTAACTTTTCCCTAGTCTTTCTATAAGGCGCAAATAAATAATGACATTTGCTTGTGCTAAATTGAAACTCATTGCAGGCCATTTGCAGAAATTTGTCTAATTTGGCAAAATATATTTTGCCTTCATACCAATTTGCAGTGCTAAACTTCGAAGAAGAATTTCACACTCTGCGTTTCTTCTGATTATTTTGAAACTTTAACACTCTCTCTTACTTTGGATAGTGTAAGAACGAGGTTAAAATTTTTTGAAATGGTTGATTTGTCTTATTTACATAAAAGCATCAAGGCTCACAACAATTAGGTAACAGACTATATCGCTCGCTTACTTCAGAACAGACATACTTAAAAAACCGAAAATCGAGAAAACGGCTTAAAAGATTTGAATTTAAATACATGTGCTTCCATAGTAAATATTAATACATATTTTGTTCTAGTGAGCTATTGGTAATCGGTACAGCTACAGAATTTCTATACAACAAAGTGGAAGAAGTAGCAGTCATTCATGCATACTTAGTTCGATTTTTTTTTTTTATTATGACACAATTGATGTAAACAGGCCAAACTTTAATCACCTCAAAGGGCATGCAATCTGGAGCACTTTAGGCGAAAAATTTTCAATAGTAGATAACACTCATATCATTTTCTTATCCTTTAATTAACTTTCTATGAATCAATTTAAATTATTTTAAACTATAGAACTTAAAGTAGTTTGCAGAATATTTGGATTCCCTTTTTGGAGAACCTGCCTCATTTTGGGAATAGTGGAGTAGTTTACATCAGTGGACTCTGGCTCTTTAATGAATTTGGCCTATTTCTGCGAAGATATTTTGACTTTGACTTTATATAGCCGTTATCTTCTGTCCCTGCAGAAAATTTTTACGTAGTCATGCCCCGAAAATAGCCAAATTTAAATTTTTTCCATAACTGCCATAAATGCTACTGAAGAAAAATAGATTATTTGTTATACATAGTTATTTTAATAACAAATATATAAAAAATTAAGTTCGTGCGAAACCGAACACTAAATACTCGGCGCACGTATTAAACATTGTTCTTTACTATTCTGAAACCTACCTCTACGTGCTAAATAGGTGTGGTGTTTTCCTATTTCAAACATTTTCAACAATATGCTCAGTTAGACTTAAAGAAATAATTTAGCTGTGTATGTATTGAAATTTAATTAAATAATCGATATCAGCACCGCCTTCTTCTTGCTGATGAATATATCTAGAGAAGCAAAATATATTGAAGACACAAAAAAAATTAACTATTTTCCCAATAAACGAATGTTAGGAAAGGTAAAATCTTACTCCAGATTTCAAAGTTTTAAAAAAAGCAACTCATTTTCTCCTTTTACGAATTAACACAATTACTCTTTATAAATTTTTTGTTCAATAGTTGAAATATTTCATAAAATTTTGTTTGCCTTCACGAAACAAAAAAAAAATAGTATTATCGCTGGTGAATCCTTAGCATAAATTCGTTGGAATGCCATAATTTTATTTAAATATCTTTAAATTTTTAGTAAAACTAAAACTAAATAAACAAATATAGCCTAAAAGTACATCTTTATGCCGATAGCCTTACAGCTAGTGCTAAGTGTTAATTGTAATTTTAATTATAATGAATAAAAAAATAATAATAATATTTAAATTCAAATGGCTGACAACAACAAAGAATGTCATTGAATGGACCCACCTTCTTTTTCTATTTCATGGGGGCAACACAATTCGAAAGAAGTAAACTCTAAGTAAAAAGTATAAAATCCTATCTTAAAAAGGTTTGAATTGGAAATCAAATAGCTACATATTTAACTACATATGACTAACTCAGTGAGAGGGGAGACCACTACATGTATGTATTTATATAAAAAAAAATATTTATTGGGCCAAAAAGTATTGGGGAGGCACTGTGGCCAGTGGTAATCAATTATTACCACCCCTGCATGGTTGTAAGCCATGCAGAGACCGCAGAAAATTCCACAAGCATTGTCTGGAGGATGCATCAGACTAGGTCGAGCATACTTTAAACTGGCATCAAACTATAACTTAAGGAAGTTTGATTACATGGCAGTTGAGAAGTGCATATGCAAAAATTTCATAAATATAGTGAAGGAAATTTTTGCACATGCAGCATTACATAGCATGCATTTAGGCGAGTGGTGTTAGCAACCGCGCCTTAACAACATATGTATATACATTAGGGTGCCTCACAAAAGAGTGCCGGGCTTTCCACCGGAAGTATAAAATTTAATACATTTTTAAGACTTCCGCTAAAACATATCGGAAAAATATTAAGATTTACATGAGTTTGACCGATTTAAAAACATCCCAAAACTCCGAGTTTTTTTTATACCTTTCATAAACATGAAATGGTATATTAACTTTGGTCCGAGCCAAAAAAATTGCAAGTACCAGAAGGAGCAGAGATAGACCCATCAATAAGTATGCCGATATGATCAGGTTGACGAGTTGAGTTCATTAAGCCATGTCCGTCTGTCCGTCTGTCCGTCTGTCTGTTTGAACGCAAACTAGTCCCTCAGTTTTTGAGATATCTCGATGAAATTTGGTATCGAGATGTATTTTTGTATTATATTAGACATTTGTCGGAGCTGGTAGGATCGGGCCACTATAGCATATATCTCCCATACAACCGATCGTTCAGATAAGAGGTTTATGGCCATTTCTCCCTCAGTTTGGAAGATTAAACCATGAAACTTGGTGAGATATTTGCTAATTGATCAACAAATGTTCGTTCAAAAAATCAGTAAGATCGGAGCTATATATAATATATATCCCATACAACCGATCGTTCAGATAAGAGGATTTTGGCCATTTCTCCCTCATTTTAGAAGATTGAAACATGAAGCTTGGTGAGATATTTTCTAATAGATCATGGAATATTTGTTCAAAAAATCACTAAGATAGCAGCTATATATATTACTAGCATACCCAGCAGACGCAAGCCAGCAAGCAAATTAAAATCAGTTTTTCAGTAGTTACTATTTACATTGATTTGCGCGTGTTCATGAAAGGTATAAAGCCTTCGGCACAGCCGAAGACAGCCTCTCCTTA
>JAPVRG010257770.1:9358-24699 GCA_029783565.1 Rhagoletis cerasi
ATGTAACCAACGTGTCTGGTGAATTAACAAGGCTTGCGTTTAAAAGCAAGCAAAGTTGGTCATTTGTGGTGGATTATTATTTTTGTAAATCATTTTATATTTTTGTGGTTTTTGTTTTGATTTCGTTTAAATAATTTTAATTATATTTTCATTTCGAAAAGCGGGAGATACGCGTTTGTATATTTTTGCTCTTATATATTGTAATATTATGCATTTGTTTACTTTTTTAGCACAAACAAAATGGTAAATTATACGCTTGACGGTTGAATGATTATAGCAATTGAGAATTCGCTTGAACATTTTTTGCTTTCAACGCGTGCAAGGTACTATGATGTTTATGTGTCAGTATATTTTGGGCGTGTTTGTATTTATGGACTTCTAGTATTTAATATTTTTCGATTTGATTTGTAAATTTTGTTATAACCATTGCCAACATTGGCGCATGTAAGTTTTGATTTATTTACATCCTGCTTTCTGATTTGCCATTGTACTATGCTCACATGGGATTTGCGCCTGTCGGTTATGAATTCTCCGGTTTGAAGGTTTTATTAATTTTTAGTTACTGGTCGTTTTGTAAATTTCTTTGAAATATGCACTGATAAAGTTTGCTCTATAATCTTTCTCTGAGTATTTTGCATATATTCATTTAAATCTATAGAAATTTGAGGTTTATGTATACTAAAGCATTTCGCATATACGGAGTTCCTTGGCGGGCTAGTAAATATTTCCCGAGAGGTTGGCCAGGATATTTTTAATTAAATATTCAAAAATTTATGTTGTTTGAATTTCACTCTCATTTGTTTAATGAACAAATTATATACCAATCGAAAGTACAAAGCCTATAGAATGTGAAAAAATTGGTTGTTTATTTTTTTCCTGGCCTATCTATCGGGTTGGCAGGTATAAACATCTGTTGAATGAATAAATCTTGTATGAAAATAAAGAAAACGTTATTGTGAACTCGAGGATATAAGGTTGCCTGCGAAAAACCTGGCCTAAATTCCGCTTGGCGAGCTTTTAAATCAATATATACTGTAAGTAAAAAAAACTTCGCCAAGGGACCTCAATGATTCCCGCAATAATGTCTGGATCAACGAACACATAGAACCCATAGATATTTACTGCAATAGATCCATTCTGATCATAGTGATTAAGCGACTTGTTGACTCCTCTAATATGTAAAATTTAATATAATCTACTATCGTTACGGTTTCCCATGCATCTATAAATATCGGTATGAAAGTTTTCAACACCTACACTTTCAAATACATATTGAACATTTTTTTAAGCAATGCTAAATAATTTTTTAATTTCTTTGCATTAATCACTCATTTTTCAAAATAACAATAAAAAGATACCTACAAAGAAATCCCCTTAAGAATTAAATCAATTTAATTGCCATAAGCTATTTCGGTGGGACAACTTAATGTGCACGTGTATGCGAAAATAACATTCCTCTATTACCGCCCGCGCAGTTCGAGCAAATTTTCAAACTATATACATACATATGTACGTACATATTCGTAAGATGTATTGCCCCATTCTTTATTTTCGTTAAATCACTGATTGATATGATTGAATTTGAGGGCTGCACGTCGTGTAAACAAAGAAGAAATAAACGAAAGCATTCGCATTACGCACCCACTGATCTAACTATACACGCGATGAAATGATTTTGATGATGTTTATTTTAAATTGAAAAAAATAAAATAAAATTGTTGAAGTATAAGAAATGCGCTAGCTAAAACAATGTAACAAGATATTTAAACAAAAACCTTCCTAAAACTGAAAGAAATTCGCCAGTGGTTGAAACTAAAATACGAGTAAGCATTTATATGTCACGAGTACGCACGCAAGTGCATATCTTTTTGGAAGGCTTTTGTACTTGTATAGCGAATTGATATTTTGGTTTTGCCTAAGAGTTTTGAAAATTTAAACATTGTTTATGTGAAGATATTATTTATGATTTTTCGCTTGAGATTTTTATGTTTTCTTTATTCATGAGATTTATATTTACGATTAGCTTTTCACTTCACAATGAAAATCTCTCATAAAAATTTTGTATTATGTGGCTTTGATAATAAAACAATTTTTTTATACTCTATAAATAAATGGGGATAGAACTCTTTAATCATACACTAGGAGTGCCAGCTACTGTCGAAATTCGACCGGCTTTCTAGTGTTTTTTTTTTAAATATTTGATTATGTACATACGTACATATCTGGCGGATTAATGGCTGACAATTTCTCTATAAAGCATGTTTTTTGTGAAAACTCTTTGAGAGTCAGACAAATGACCCAGCCTAAAACATTTTTCAACCAATTTTGAAATCAAAAAAACTCTCCTTAAAGAAGAAGAAACAAAACAAACACAAAGCAAAACCAAATGGGAAACATACAAACTTTTTTAAATAAAGAAAAACAGAGCGCCTGGGCCACGCTACTAAACTAAAATTTCGTTCGACTCATTTCTATTTCGAATAGTGCTTTTGTTTTCAAAATTGGTCCAGTATCACCGCCAAACGTAGGGGAACAAAATTCATGTAAGCATGTTCTAAACATTCCAGTTAGTTCGATATCCCGATGAATTTCAAAATCACTCAATTCCGATAACTCGAAGAAATTCGATAACTCAACCAGTTTCGATAACTGAAAATTTACGGGTCTCGATAAATTTCAATAACTAAAAAATTTACATATATCGTAATATATCGATAACTCGATAAGCTGTGGATAACTATAAATTCCGATGACGATAACTCGATAAATTTCATTAACTCAAAAAATTTTGATAATCCGATAAATTTCGATAACTTGATAACTTTTGATAACTAAATTTCGGCAAGAAAGTTTCTGTCTCGATAAATTTCGATAACCATTCGATGCATTCCTATAACTCAATAAACATGGATAATCCGATAAATTTCGTTAGCTATAAACTTCGATGACTCGATAAACTTCGATTACTTTGGGTACTCTGGATAATTTCGATAACTTTTGATAAATTTCAACTAATGAAAGGGCAATCAGTTAGCCTAATTATTCTGTATATCGTTACCTTAATATAGAAAGGACCTAACTCATTTTCATTTGGAATTCATCCAAAAGCGGTCAGATAACTCACAATCTGTCTAATAGTATAGGTAAAACAATTACTACAGAACTAGATTAAATATTGTGTTTAAAAAAATCAGCGTTTCGACGAAATTTGGAACTAGAGAACTTTACTTTTTATTAAACTTTCAAACTGCATTTGAATAAGGGCTTTTCTATATTAAGGAAATGATATGTATTTCTCATTGTTTTCTTTTTCGTCTTTATCTTCAATCTTGCCTTCACTTTATCTGTCTTCATCGTTTTTTGCCATTTCTTTCTTCATTTTCACATATATCTTTCTTACAAAGTTTAATTTCAAATACGAAGTAAAACAAAATGTGAAAACAACTGAAATTGAACAGGTTGCAACAACTATACACAAATACAGACATTTTTAATCGGCAATTTTGGCCGTAACTTTCGACCAACTTTGAAATCATAAAAACTCTCCTCATCTTGATTTCCGATCCGTAGACACCTGCGTAGCTTTGTGGCAATTTTTATGTCTTAGCTTGGTGTTATGGACAACTGTATTGACCCCAGCGAAGTCGATCAGCCGTTATGGGACAGCTGATATTGGAGGCTGAACTTCCTCTTTTTTGGACTACAGATACATTATTTGCTAGTTGAACGTGGTTTGTGGTGCCAGAATCTTTCTACTTCAGTAAGTTCGGTCATTTGATATTTGAGAAGTGCTCAAAATTTATTATCATTGCATCTCTTTTGGGCATGTGTGTGTAGGCATTTGTGCTCTCTAACCGGTTTTGTTATATGGGTATATGGGGGTGTAGCACAGCTTTAGGCACTAGGTGTTGTAAGTTGCGTAAACAGAAGGGATGTACCGGGACCCCAAGCTTCACGTGGGTTAGCATCTCACACATCGTTAGCTCACGTTGCCCCGGGTGTGCTAAAGTGGACGCAAGAGTATTCTCTATATATTTATATGCAAGTACATAAATATGTATGAATTTAAAAGAAACTACGGCCTGTCAAGATTTTGTTTCTATGTACTAATAAATCCACACAGCTCTCTTGCTGCCCACTTGAGTAGATGAAAGCCTTTTATTTTAATTATGAAAATGAAGATGAAGGTTGCAGATTTTTAACAAATCTACCAAATGCCTAATTGAATAATACTCGCCACGTGCGTGCAAGAAATGTATTTAAAAAATTTTCAATTATTATCACTTTTACATAAATTTTGGCCTTCAATTCTCAATTTTTAGATCAGATTTAAATTTAAAGGTGTGTAACAATGCAAACCAGCTGGCTTAAACGAAATTTAAGTTTCTTATTTTTCATACATACATACATATGTACATAAATACATATCGCATGCCACAGCAAATCAACACAAAATCGATTCATACTTGAAAAATTCATTTTTATTGGAGGCTAAATACGCGTGAAGTTCAATGGAAATAAAAGATTTTATGATAATGTCTGTTTAAACGAAAGCGGCTGGCAAGATAGAGTACTTATACAAGCATACATAGGTATATACATACATAGGAGATACATACATATATACGTAGATTGTATTGCTTTTGTTTTTAGTTTTTTGTGCTTCTTCAGCAAAATGCACTTCAAAGCCAGTTTTTTATGTCCGCCAGCTGGATCATTTGAGATTTAAATAGCATTGGCAATATGAAGATTTATTTTGATTTGAACGAAATATTTAAATAGAAATAAAGCTGATGTAATCTGTATAGCTTTAGTAGTCCGTTTGTTCAAATAAAATTCGCAAATTGTGAAAATCATTAATTGTTTATTTGAGATTTATATTGCAAACTTAAACATTTAAATGAAAATGTTTATGTTGAAACAAGGTTCTTTTTTTTTTGATTTTGCAATAACCTTTTTCACTTTATTGCTTTGCATAAGAAACTGGTTCTTGACGCCTGCGAACTGTTCGTTTTTAAAAATTTTAGCGCTAAACACAATACAAAAACCTTAAAATGAATATACTGTGGAGAAATAAAAATTTCTTTTAGATAACTCAAAATAAACAAAACTAAAATTTGGAGCTTCTTTCTTTCCATTTTTTACTATCTCTAAGGTGTTCGATGCTTTTATCAGAAACCTTTCATGGGGCTAATCCTTGGTTCATTAAAGTGGTTTGTAACCCTGGTGACAAGTAATTAGCAAATTTTAGCTATTTTGAAACCACAAACTTCTACAAACCAATCGCCATTACTTGGCTTGGATGAATTTCAGTATACGATGTAGAGAGTAGCGCCTGAACTCTGAAATATTCAAGAAGAATAGTTGCAGACAGCTGTCTACTTCGAGCCCTGGTCCTTGCAGCTCCAGCAAAACCTGTTGAAACCTGGGACCAGTGTCCTTTGCAGACAGCCTGGAGTTGCAGGAATTTTACTTACTCACCTATTAAAGGTCTGAGTTTAAATGGGTTGTAGATATTCCAGATCCACGAGATTTCCAAAATTCCCGTATGTATCCGTATGCCCTGGGACTTATAATAGGGTAGTTCAAAATTGATTGGAAATTGAGGCTCGCTGGCCCCTAGAGTTATCCATATGTTGCGATCTAACCGACGAAGAGCAGAGCACCAGAACTGACGGCTAACTTTCGCGGTCTCGTGGGTGCATGGTGTTTTATTTATCTTACCGCTTTCTTACTTAATTGAAAACGCTTGGGAAACGCCTGCTACATACTGCTCAATAAAATCTCTGCACCTACCCGCATTCTTTCATCGGTTCGATTATAAAGACAGACAGTTGGGCAAGTTCTTATTCCAAATGTTGCGCCAACAGCAACTGCCCTCGGAATTCTGCAAAGTTTTCTTAAGGCGTTATCCTAAGTTAGGCATGAACCCCATAACAACGCTCCGTATGAAAGTATGGGCGAGACTATAGCTACTTATATATGTACATACAGCCTGCTTCAAGATATTTCACCCTCTTTTTTTATGTATCACTGAATTTGTGTTAAGTAAAATTGGGTAAATTTACCTTATTTGGAAAGAGCGTCGGGCCAGTTTTTACCGGACACATAATTTCGAAGTAAATTTACTTGACCAATCTACGTTTTTTATTTAGTAGTTTACTTAAGACCATAAGCCACATTAGCGGTGGAAAAACTCTTACCTCTCAATGCATATACGGATTTGATTCTGGATTTGTTTCCACTACTTTTCTTAGTTAACCATCACGAAGGAATTTCATTCATTTTAGCTCAAGAAAAAATCTACCTCTTTTTAAAAATATGAACAGAAATTTACTAAAATTAAAAGTAAAATTCAGTAAACGGTATAATTTGTCATTATTTCCCCTCACTTCGATTGAATTTAAAACTCGCAATCCATGCAATCGAAGTGTGACATTGGCAGTATCTATGGGATCTCGTGGGAACTGCTCAATCTTGTTTGTAGACACACCCATTCCATTGAATTTGACATTAACGCATATGTGTATGTGCTATATCTACACATGTACATACATATGTATGCATGTATGTATGTAGAAACAAATAAACGTTTCAAATGCTCCGTTCAGTTGTCTCCTATCATCCGTACATTCCAATTCGTCTCAGCACCAAAACACTAAAAAAAAGAAGAGACAACAAGCAACGAAAACGTTTGTCGCAATTTTCGTCCTGGCTTATTAGATTTGTTTCGCATTGCTCTTGAAAATTGCATTTGTACGTGCACATGTTTTTCATTTCGTTTTTGCTTTTGTTTTAAGGGTTTCTGCTGACGTGACACACATTGCTAATGAAGTGTTTGAGTTTTTTTCTGTTTTAACTGTTAAATGGCATTAGACGTCTGGTTGGCGTTAAACCAGTCTAATCGATATATGCAAATAAAATGCCCTATTCCGATGAGCATTTTTTGGAGCTAAAGCTTTAGTATGCCAAACTCTAACAGTCATAAAAAAATTGCCCCTAAGTGTGATCGTCTTCTGTGGCCAGACGGATTCGGTGCATATCAAAAATATAATTTCTTTCGAAAGCAAAGCAAATACCTGACCTATTTAAGGCCACCGACTACTCTTCCGTACTCACTGCCTTTTGAGTTTACCATCTCAGTAATTGTAGCCCTCGAAGTAGACCAACCGAGGCCAAAAAATGGTTGCAATTCCAAAAAGACTGTTGAGAATCTTTCTCGTGACAACTCGTCGGCGACCTCGCGTTGCCTTCGACCTAGCAGTGCCTGGTGCCCAGCTTAGTGTTACTGTATTTCTCACAGCTATCAGGCTCGAATGGCTCTCAGAAAGATAACTAAAACGCGTAATTTGAGATTACTAGTAATGTATCCCAAGTCCATAAATAGTATCACCCGATTTGTCCTCCACTCTTGAACAATCTGTGTTCCAATTAATTTATCTGTGATCAAGGAAGCGATATTGTTTATCCATTTTAAATGTCCATGGGATATTAACTAGGAATTTTCTGCCAAAGCCAAGGAGCCGGGGAGTCAAAAAGCCTGAATATTTCTAACTTCGGTATCTTCAAAAATATATTTGTATGAAAAAATGTTTCATTAGTTGCCTCCAGTGGCTGTTTATTCGAGTCTACTGCTGCTTGAACAAAATACTCCATCCTACAAGCGACTCCAGAGCCGAAGTTGAATAAGTTTTCAGTGACTCACTGAGCGAGAGGTATGTATGTTAACCTCTAAGAAAGAGTATAACAGTTTTTGCGGTGTTTTCTGCCAGCTTACCACCGATGCGCACGACGCAATCCTACGGCCGGTGATGCCTTTATTTACCTAGAGTTCAGTCCTTTCCAAAAGTCTTCTGCAGGCCAACATGCAGGCTTATGTCGATTTACTAAGAGTTTTATTAACATCAAAAAGGGCATCACAAATTAAAGGAGAAGCTTGGCCAAACACTTAATAAACATGTGTAAAATATGTATTTACTTTTTATTTAATAAGGTGAAAGTTAAAGCCTACCATTCAATGTAATTCCTGCACATATATTTGTACTCAAACACTGTCACTGCAAGGGTGACCGAGCCAGTGTTGGTTTATACTTTGTTGTAAACGGTATTATAACAGCCCTTATTCTGATGTAAAGTAGTCAAATGAGCTTTCAAGGAAAGCTCTCTTTTTTCAATTCCATGTTTTTCCCTGTGCCCCGAAACAACAAAAATAAAAACGATCTACAGTTCGTCCTTTAATCTTCCGCGTTACCCCTAGCCTACGCGAAATGGACTATAGATTTTGAATGGAGTAGTTCTATGGAAAGCTTTAAATTTATTAACACTACGTTTGTAGAGGAAAGCCTTAGTCCTTTAATACAGAGTTATCGACCGCATAGAAGCCGATGTTAATTCCAAGCTGTTCCAAAGTAAAATTCATTGCAACTCCGAAGCTGCGCGTACACTTTGTACACCACTAATCCACTCTCTTTTGAAGGTATATTCAGCATCTGAATCAGCATTTCCATGACTTACAAAGTTAATGAACGGACCTACATTTGTGTGACTTATTACAGAAAGAGGCATAAGAGCTGTACAAAATGGCGATCAAAATGATTTACTACGAATCACAAAAAACTGACGATTGTGCCTTGTGCTCGAATTCGCCTTTCGACGAAAGACCTGCGCTGACCGCTTAGAGTTTGGCTCTCAATGGCTTTGGAGTGCGTGGCGACTCACATTTTAAGTTTGTGGTTTGCTCAGAACACACTTATTTTAGAGGTCGAGCTGCGAAAATGTGAAAGAATATCCGTTGATGGGCCATTCCAATGAGACTGGTGGGAAATTTGACTCCAGAATGTGATCAACTGTGAATTGTAGCTACTTCGTTGGAACTTATACAACATTGAATGATATTTTTTAGCATAGATAAATAACCGATATATAAACTTCCAAAAAATACCAAACAAATCTCAAAGTTATTTGTAACTGTTATTTTAATGAATATGACTGGTGATTCAACTGATTAATGAAATGTAGTCATTTAACAAGGGGTTACCACTGAAATAGGGGTAATTAAATCATTTGAAAAGCTATGCAGTTTTTCTCTTTTACATATAATGACCCTTATGCAAATTTGAAAATTTTATTTTGCATCTCCAATATATAATAAAAGCGCACTACACAGAATCCACCAATGCCGAAGAGCATGCAAACCGCTTTTGAACCGAACCGCCGCTTTTTTCGGGCTTCAAACCGAACCACGAACCGAACCGTTTATATTTTCAAATTCCAAAACCGAACCAAAAACCACTCTAAAATATGGTTCGGTTCGGTTCAAAATAAATATCTACTACAGCATTTTTCAAGTTTTGTAATACACAACTTTGTCTAAAAATGTAACCTTTTGGTAAAACTACTAAACTTTTTTTTAATGGCAATAAACCCTAAGCCAAGATTTTAAGTGTCAGTTTGAAGTTCTGAATACGCATTTTTTGTGTACTTAACTAGACTTACGTCTCGCTCAAACTTAAAAAATATGTATAAAATTTGTTTTTATTTCGCCTTATTGTGTATTTGAAAAAAGAGATATTCTATATAATTTATCAAAAACCACTTAAATAATAGTGTCCTTTGGTTTCACTTCTTCCTTGAAATACAATTTTATTTTAATTAACAAAGTAAAGTACATATCCCAAAACGATCATTAGATGGAGTTTTTCTTTGAATGCCACACTATGATTTTCAAAAATTTAATATTTGTTTAGGTAAACTACATTGACAGATGAAAATTCCACCAAGTAGATTGGATTTAACAGCATCTCAAAAAAAACAATTTTGTGAAAAAATTTAAATTTTTCGTAAAAATTTTCGTGCGATGATTTTTTACGCTTAACTCAAAAACAAAGCTTGGGATGGCTTCATTCGGATTTTGGTAACGAATCACCATCAAAAACATTTTTTATGACTGGTTTGCAGAATTTAAGTGTGTATGCGCCAGCCTCAGTGATGAATACCGTCAAGGTCGGCCATCAACTGCGCTTGTTGCGGCAAACATCGATGCTGTCGAGAAATGATTCAGATTGATCGGCCTGTGCCATACCGGGATGTCGAGGCATCCTTGCACAATGGAAAAAGTCATATACAAACGATTTTGCATGAGCATTTAGTAGTGAAGAAAGTATGCTGTTATATGATTAAATAATATCTGGCGAAATTTGTATATGTTCAAAGCTGTTTACCTTAAAAAACATCAAAAAAAAAACCCTCATATATGTTGATACTTGAGTTTGTTCTCAATAAAAAAGCCTTTTATTTTTAAATATGAATGTATATATAATAGACCGCGTCAAAAAGAAATTCTGCAATGCGACTGGCATAAGACTCAAATTTTGGCATTTGGTATAGTAATGATCCCCCATGAATCTCCCCTCTCTAGGATAATTCTAAGAGGTCCCGCGTCAATCCTTTAGTTTTCTCATAGGAATTACACGTAAGAAAATGAGTTCTTTCCTTTTGATTTTTTTTTTTGGCGCGGTCTAATGTATATGTATAGTTTTTGTAATAGTTTTTTTTTAATATTTGTATCACTTAATATAAGAAAAATTGAACCACTTGAACCGAACCGAACCGTGGTACAGAGATACTCATGAACCGGTTCTTGTACCGGTACAAGTTTTTTCTGAGTAGTTCGAACCACTGAACTGTACCGCACCGATTTGTCGAGCGGTTTGCAGCCCTGGTTAAATCACAGCCAGCCAGGGTGGTTATAATGTCTTTACCTAACTTAAAATGCACTTTATTTAACTTAAAATGCACCAGTTTTTCTAGCATAAATTAGAGTGCCGCCAAACATACATTTTAAATTCATTCATATGTATAGAAATATTCCATATAATAAAACGTACATCCACAAATGATGACCTCTGAGTGAGGTTAAGATACCAGTTGTTGCACTCAAGTACTGCGACGATAAGACAAACAGCAAAATTGCGACTAAAAGCATACTTTTGTATTGAATAAAAAAAGTAAAAAAAAAGAACAAACGTATATAGCGACAAGTGAGCAAAAGAGCCTAGACCCTTACAGAATATTTACCGTCATATATTTTAACATCAGCGAGTATGTATGTACATATATATATATACATATATAGGTATTTAAGTACGCATAAAAGTAGACTGTAGAAGGTTAAGATATTCCGGCCGTCTGATTGCCACTACCTCTGTCACACGTAAATAGTAGAAGGCGCTATCACTGTCGTAGCATTATCTACTATACTATGCCCCCCATGCCATACCGTTTCCGTTTTGACTCATTTTTGCGGCCAGTTCGTTTTATGCTTCGTTTCTTGTATAGGCTTGTCGCTTGTCGGATGTCGGATTGAATTGATGGGGGCCTTTGGATGCGGATGTGGGTGCAAGGAATGTAGCGATACGTACATTTACTTGAATACCCTTCAAAGTCGCACTTGGCACAGTTTCAGCTGACTTCTCAAGCAGCTTGACATTTACACAATTTACACAATACATATGCTTGTGGGTAGTTGTAGTGATACTAAGTAGTAGTTGTTGTACTTTTTGTTGTTGAATATTACCATTACATTGTATGTTTATATATTCTATATAAAGTACATGTATGTATTTATGTATTGTATGTTTGCATCTCTGTAGATTTATTTAGTTATTTATGCTCTTTTCTTTTACAAGTACAATTTCTTCTTCTTCTAAATATACAATAATAAAAATATACATATATCTGTAGGCGCAGTAGTATAATGCGAATGAAAGCACACAGAGCAGTCTTTCAAGGAATTACATAGATTTTATAGCCCAGCATGGTATTTTATGTGAACAATTTTTAATAACAGGGAGAAAAGACTGAGTGAAGTACTTACAATTTTTGTTTAGAATCTCAGTTATCTATGTTTTTGAAAAGAGTTTAGGTTTATTCTTCCATATTTATGAGTAACTATACTCCGAGAATAGGACACACGTACGGCTGCGTTCACAGCGCATAGCTTAGCCATGGCTATCTTTACCATTAATAATGTTTAATTATGGACTCGTTAATTAGAAAAAAGGCTTTTGTCACCCAAAAAACACTTAAACTTAAACTTTCTTTAACAAAAGAGATATAAAAGACTAAACTTTTTTTAAATAGGCACTGAATAGTTAGCAAATCAGGAATACTAAAAAGCTTTGATTTCATCCAAGCCTCAGCTAGCCAAGCCCTTCAAGCGTAGATTGAAAGGAGTGCATTCTTTAGACTCAGGGCACAGTAGATTGGATGGACATGGATCGATTGGAATTGGATGTAAGGGTAGATAGAGGTGTCTCCTGCGAGGAGCTCTCTATCAGTATAAAACTTAGGCTCCTAAATCAGAGCAGTGCTCTCCAATCGCATGAAGCCGCAATAAAGGAAGCAGCTGATTGGATGCTTAGGAGTATAATGCAAGTCAAGGATGTGAACGTTTGCTCCCATAGCCGGGCGGATGAGTCTTGTTGCCCATAGGAAGATCGGAGGTGGTCGCCTGCGGAACTTTCTTATGAGTCCATAGCAGTTTTGTTTTACAAATAAAACGTAAGCGTTACCTTAAGAATTATTAAGATATTGGATCAGATTACTGTTTTCGTACGAATCGAAAATTTAAAGTTTTTGTATAGAAAAGTAATAGGAAAATTTCAAATTTTCGATTCGCACGAAAACAAGAATACGGCCAATTATTCAGTCACTTCACACGCAAGCGTACTGGAAAATTGGTTTTAATATCGCAATAGATACGCATATTGTTAAAAAAATATACCAAATTGAACTTATTCCAATTTCTAAACTGTTCTCACTTCAAGAACCAATTTTAGTTTTAAGCTACTACTCATATTTTTTGAAGAAAACTTCAGAAAAAATCTGTTCCCATTTTTAAAACTGTTCCCACATTTTGAAAATATACATTACAGGAAATTGCTGATTCTAAAAGAACGTTAAAACAAAATTTGCAAAAAAATTTCAGTTGAAATATAGGGCACAAGCTTAATATTTTATTTCTAACTTTATAAACTATATGGAGGCTTATAGCTGGTATTTAGCTCTCGCCTAAACAAGTGTTTGTGTGCTACCCAGGAGATACCTGTCCAGAGATCAGAAGTTTGTGAGCTGCTCCTGTCGTCATTGGCACAAAATTATCACTGGCCGCTCATGAGAGCCAGAATTCGTCTTTAATAAACTGTTCCCAGTTTTCGAAATTTCTCCGTAAAAATGAAATGCGCCAAAGCAAAATTATTTTTAGTAAAAACTAAAACAACTAGTGAAATAACCTTTCTTTTAATGAAATACTGTTCCTCATTATTAGCACTTATTGTTTTTCCTAAAAATTTTCGGAACCATTTCAAACAAAAAAAAAACTTTAAAAAAGTATCTGTACTCCTAACTATGCATTAATTTATAAATTTCTAGTACCTACATATACGAGTATATTCAAACAATTTTTTTGCGGCATAATCGTGTACTGCGTACAGAACTCTTATCATGTAAGAACACTTGCACATACATACATGTGTTTGTACATATTCCCATTGCCATTACCACATTTCTCCGTATAAAACTTTTGCTCTTTTATTCCATACATTCGTTAGTGGCATTGATTTTGCCGTATCTCTTTGCTCATTGAGCTTCAAAACTGACATTGATATTCATATACATATGTGTGTATGTATATACATTATGCTACTTCCATTCGCACAATAACATCGATCATATCATTTTCATTCCATTCCATTCAATGTATCAAATGTCAAAGAGCATAGGTGTATCATTGCTTTATTCAATTTGTCGAGATTCTCTTTTACAAATCACTACAACGTAGATTGTTGAATGCCCTTTTCAATCAACCAAATTTGCGGGAGTCTTTTTGTTGAAACTTTCAACAGCCACTATCATCCATCAGCTACATTTTCAACTCTTTCAACTCTTCAGTGAAACTTTTATTACAATGTAACCCATTACATCTTTTTCTTTGTTTGCTACCTCAAATTTCTAAACGGCCTTTGGTCTACAATTAGATTGCGTTAAGTGATACCTAAAAGCTCGTATTTACACAGCAAAGTATTTTCACAGCTCCTTTCAGTGTGTCTCTATAAGCAAGCGCCCGGGTGCCCCTTGGCAACTTTATTTACTTAACATTTGCCGTCGATTTGCATTCTAGTCCCTGTGCAGCGGTAGATAAATGTCGTAAATCAATTTGCACAAAACACTTTTTGAATAATAGCAACAATAGCAGTTTTTGTCATTGCAGCGCCATTAGTGCCAACAACAATACATAAGTATAAGTATGTATGTATATAAAACGATTTGTAAGATGTTTAGCGTTTGTGTGATTTTTGTTTTTGTCTTTTTGCTTAACTATTTACTCACCGCCTTTGGAAGCACTGAATGTGCGCAAACGATCCAAATCTTCATCATCGTCGCTGACACGCAAATGATGCATTGCGGGCACATCGAGGAACGCATTTGATTTTCGCTGTGCTGAAAATGCAAAAGTGAAAAAAATATGTGAAAATATATTGGAGCTCGGTATAATATTTGCATTTGAACATGTGATTGATTGATTGTGCTTGCAGAATGCTGTGTAACAAATATTTTATTAGATTTTAAGGGTTATGCATAGCAGTAGTAAGTAAGGTTGCTCATACGACCTGGCAAACTCTTCATGATAAATCTTTTATGTGTGTTTTAGATATTTTTTAAGTGTTGATGGTCTTATTTGTTTTTATAAGGGACTCTTGGTACTTGATATCAATAAATCAAATCAATCATTAACAGTCAATGAGAAAATATGAATTTCATTGAAATTTAAGATACACCTGTAAATGTAAAGCATATTTTTGCAGTCGATGAATTGACATTATCACATTTAAGTTTCTATGTTACCCCGGCTCGCTGACGATTGAAAAAAAGAAGTTTATAATATGGAAATTCTTTAAAAACTTGTATTCTGCATAGAATATGATGAGCTTGAAAATTTTGAAATTTTTGAGTTCTTCCGAAACAAGTAATGCGACCTCTCCTTTTTTTTGTATTTCACTCAGCGCACTTTCTTTGTTGATAGTTTCGGCACTTGGTTCAGGTTTTCATTCCATATTTCGAGTATTACGAGTATATTAAATTTAAGGGGCCAAAAAGAAGGGAATGTCTCCAGACTTTCGTTGGCTATCTCAAAACTTTTTTTGAAGTGAAACTTCTTACTCGAGTCCGGAGATTGTTGCGTTAAATATTTAACACCAAGGCATAACATCTGCATCGCTGCTTCGATTTTCAAAAATGAGGTGTCAAATAAAAGGCATTGTCCTTTGGGTGTGACACATATC
>JAPVRG010257781.1:0-12375 GCA_029783565.1 Rhagoletis cerasi
TTCGGGCCATAAAAAGTTCGTTATCATCTCACGATAGCGAACACCATTCACAGTAACTGCCTGACCGGCCTCATTTTGGAAAAAATACGGCCCGATGATGCCGCCAGCCCATAAACCGCACCAAACAGTTACTCTTTGTGGCTGCATTGGTTTTTCGATAAGCACTCTTGGATTATGATTCGCCCAAATGCGACAATTCTGCTTATTGACGAATCCACTGAGGTGAAAATTTGCCTCATCACTGAAGATGATTTTCTTCGAAAATTGATCATCCACTGTTGCCATGTCTTGCCAACATTTCTCGATTGTGTATCTTTCCATGTTCAAATTGAGTTAGTCTGAAATTGAGAAAATGTCAAATGAAATGCAGAAAAAAACTTGACGTTTAGGTGTGGTTCAAATTCAACATCGGCCCATAAAATTTAACCACCCTTTAGTACCTCCTCCCTGACGGCAGAAATAAATGTAGGTTTGCAACCTCTGTTCGCAAAGTGTATGTTATTTTGTAAAATATATTCTAAACGGTACTCACCCTTTTCGTTGATATCGGAGCTGCCCCACACCGTGTGGTGGGCATTCGCATTGCAACAGAGGATAAACTGTCGTTTAGGGCGTCAACAGAATTCGACGAGCTGCTGCACCTCCACTGGCGGTATAGTGGGGACGTCACCAGGAAAGTAGGCGTATGCAAGGACAATTTCCTGCACCCCACCCACCGTCGACACCTCAACTACAGCAGCTGAAAGGTCCCTGGAAATAAAAGGGGTAAGAGGCGTGTTATTTAGATTATCGTTAATCAAAAGGGCGGCGGGGGGGTACCCCCAAGCCGGTCGTAGATTAACCTACCTGAACTACCCAGTCCTCTTACTTGGCCTCCGCTAAACCAAGGCCTACTCTAGTTCTATGCTTTAGAGAGTAGACATAGTTTATATTTCTTTGCAGATACCCTGGACAACCGAGAGCTACGCCCAGCAATCAGGAAAGACCATTAAAAATGGCGCCCGAGCAGGGACTCTAAAAAAAAGCAACATAAAGAGGTGTGACGTGGAAAGTGAAGTGAAAAAAAAAACACAAGTGATAGAGACACAAGGTTCAGTGACTACCCGAAAGACCCAAACATAAAAAAAATACAATAAAAAAAAGAGCACAAGTGAGAGAGACACAAAAGTGCAGTAAATAGGTGGCCTAAAAGAAGAAAGTTAGAAGGTGTAGAAATGGTGAAGAGAAAGTGGGTTCATTACCTCAACCGAGAAGAGCTGCTAACGTACCTGGCAGAGTTTGGCATCGAACCAATCGTGACCGTCGAAGAGCTGCGAAGACGCTTCTCTAAATTTATACAGGAAGAGGGTATCAACGAAGACTACCAGACGCGGTTCGAAGAGCTAGAAGCGAAACATTCGAAGCCTGCGCTAACTGTTACCGCTACAACACCAAGTGGAAGCCAGGGAGTCAATATCATGCAGACACCAATGCTATACACACGTATCCTATGACGACATCGATGGCAACCATCATGGACCGAGTCCATAAGTGGGCTTCAAATACGATGGTGGCCGAGACCCGCTCAGCTTCGTCGAGCGTGTTGAAGAGCTGGCAGAAGTGTACGAAGTGAACTGCGACTTCCTACCGAGAGCGACGCCAGAGCTGCTTAAATAGAAGGCGCTGATATGGTTCTGCAGCAACAGCCGGAATTGGCGACAGTGGGAGGACTTCAAAAGAGACTTTCTGAGGTTCTTCCTAAACTCTCGCTATCACGAGACGTTAGACGACGAGATCAGGTGTCGTACTCAGCAATAGAATGAAAAGTTCAAACATTACGTGTTGGCCCTCCAAAACCTGATGCGCCACGCGAACTACACCCAAGAAGAGAAGCTAACCCGACTCAAGAAGCGAGTTCCAAGGGTACGTCAAACGCTCCGAATTCAGCTCATTGGAGGAGCTAGTAAGTCTGGCCGAAGATATGGGAAATATACCACTAGTTAGAGAGACAGCCAGGACAGCAGCGCGAACAACCCCACGGGCTACATAAAGGTACCAGCACATACGCGAGCTACCTAGAAGTGATGAGAGGGTGAGATAAGCAAGTACACAGCGCCGGTATGAGCCGCACAACAACGTACCAGCACCACAGCCGGAGTACGTGAATCCGTGAATCCGTGGACCGCATGTAAGCAGTGCGAACGATATGGCCATTTTGCGAGGGAGTGAAGCGCGGCACAGAGAGAGTTTTGTTGGACCTGTGGTCGATGCAATGTCCCAACCCGAGAGTGCTGCCTTAGTGCATTGGGAAATGGGTAGAGGTCCTATTTGCGGCGAGGAGTGGGGCTTTAGGTGGAACAGTCTCGCCCAAGCTAAGGAGTGCTCTAAAGCAGACGGATGGCCGAATTATGGCGGCGGTCAAAGTAGATGAGGTCAACGTAGTAGCTGCAGTTTATACAAGCGCGACAAGAAGTTTCGTAAGCGAAGCCATGTCTACGAAGATAGAAGCGGGGAGATTTAAGTAAGTAGATACGCGAGTTGTGATGGGTGATGGCAGACACAAGACCGTGAAGAAGGCGATAACTGCAAGCGTAGCGCTGGGAAATCAGACTCATCTGACTGATCTTCTGATACTGCATATCAATGCCGCGACCCATCGAACTACGGGTGTGACAATCCCGAGGTTTCCTAGTCAACGGTTGCCAGTCCTGAGTGGTGTCTACTCAACTGGTAGAAGTTACGTATTCACAGTCAGACCAGAGTACTTAATCTGGTACCACGGGGGAACAGGGGCCCCCATAGCATCCTATATTTGCTATGGCCTGTTCCTTTAGGGTACGGCCCTTCGGGGAGTATCGTGGTGGCTGTGGTTTAAACCCAAATGCGGGGAGAGTTGCTTGCTTCTCAATGTGGAGTTGCATAGCAACCGGGTGCCGGACCCATAGTACGGCAGAGGTTTAGGTACGGCCTCGAGCGCGACCAAGGTGGTAAATTGTTTACACCCATATGGCCAATTGGTAGCGAAGTGGTTGCATTTTGAGCCAAACAAAATGCTTGTATTAGCGGCGCTGATCATCGCATTGAGTTGATCCGTGTGCTTTTGAGCACCGTGGGGTTGAGCCTTTCATAGGCAGGTACTCACGTAAAAAATCAGACTTCAATGATCTTCTGATACTGCCTGGATTAGTGCATGACGTAGTCCTTGGAACCGATTACCTGGCGAGGGCAGGGGTTCAACTGCGTTGCGGAGACCAGAAAGTGACACTCCGAGAAGAGAGGTGTGCACAAGGGGTCGACACGTTCACAGCGATACGCGAGGGAGGTAACGAAATGTCGGATAAATGAAAAGAATCCTCATCCAATCCCACGTCTGCAGAAGCCGCGACAACTGAAGAAGTCAGGGATTTTTTAAAGTCAGAGTTGCGCAATTTTGAGAAGATGTCTGGAGTTTCTAATATCGCCACTCACCGGATCGTCATGAAGGATGACCGGCCGATGAAGCAGAGGTATTGCCCGAAGAACCCGAAGATGCAGAAAATTATTAACGCGGAGATTGATGATCTTATTAAGAAAAAATGCATTGAACCCTCACGCAGCCTGCACAGCGCCCCTATATTGTTAGCGAAGAAGAGGACCGGCAAGTGGAGACTGTGCGTCGACTGCCGACAGTTGAACGAGCGTTCAGTGCCCGACGCGTAGCCCCTACCGAAGATTCAACATATCCTCGACCGACTACGAAGCGCGCGTTACATTGTCAGTCTAGAACTGAAAAACTGTTACTGGCAAATCCCAATGGAAGAGCAGAGCAAGCAGTACACTGCTTTTACAGTGCCAGGGCGTGGCCTTTTTCAATGGCGAGCAATGCCGTTTGGGCTACACTCCGCTCCAGCGACTTTGCAGCGTGCGTTAGACCAAGTTATCGGTCCAGAGCTAGAGACATATCAGTTTCCCTACCTAGCTGACATCATTGTTATCAGCACAATCCTACAAGAGCACGTCCAACATCTTTCGGAGGCCTTCCGACGGCTCAGGCAGGCGAATCTGAGGATCAACCCAGACATATGTGAATTTTTCAAAAAGCAGTTGAAGAATCTGGGTCACGTCGTCAGCGAGGAGGGAATTCACACCGATCCTGAGAAGGTCGCAGTTATCAAAGAGTTGACACCACCGACAAATATAAGAGAATTACGCAGGTTCCTAGGGATAGCTTCATGGTATCGAAGATTTGTCCCCGACTTTTCCAAAAATGCATATGCGCTGACGTCCATGCTGAAGAAGGGCCACAAGTGGAGATGGAACGACGAGCAACAGATAGCATTCGAGGCGCTGAAGAACGCGTTAACCGAGGCACCAGTTTTGGCTTGCCCCGACTTTACGTAGAAGTTCACTCTGCAAACAGACGCGAGCGATTTCAGGCTGGGAGCCCTTCTCACCCAAGAAATTGAACGAGAAGAGCATATAATTGCGTACGCGTGCAGTATGCTTCGATGTGCAGTATCGCAAGGGTAAGCTGAATGTGGTAGCGGACCCGCTGTCAAGACAGGAAAACATTACTTGGCTCGATAACGGCGAGAGGAGTAGCGGTAGAAAGCAAGAGGCTGAAGGACAAGATGGCGGAGGTGGAGAGGTCTCCAGAAAAGTTTCCTGACTTTGCCATCAAAAATGGTGAGCTGTACAGGCGAATATCAGGACAAATTGACGGTGAAGACGTGTTTCCATGGAAATTGTGCGTACCGACAGAGCAAAGACAGAGGGTGTTAAGGGAAATTTACGATGTCCCAAGTCCTGGCCATATGGGGATTCGAAAAACGATAGCACGAGCAACAGCGAGGTATTATTGGCCTGGAATGTTCCGCGATGTAAAGAAATATGTGCGACAGGGTGAGACATGCCAGCTTTACAAGCCAAGCCAACAGTAAGCAGCCGGAAAGATGCTGACGCAGCTTGCCGAAGAGCCCTGGGTGACAGTGTGCGCGGATTTCGTAGGACCTCTTCCGCGGTCTCAACACGGAAACACCATGGCGCTGGTGATGCTGGATCGTTTCTCGAGGTGGGTTGAGATTGTACCAATGCGTAAGGCAACAGCGGAGGGAGTAATTCGAGCAGTATGAGAGCGGATTATCGGACAATTTGGCATTCCAAAAATCCTGATCATGGATAATGGAACGCAATTTACCAGCTCAAAATTTAAGCAATTCCTGGAGGAGATGGGAATAAGGCACTAGTTCACTGCTCCGTACACACCGCAGAAAAATCCGACGGAAAGAGCTAACCGTAACGTCAAGCGACTACTGGCACAGTTTGCAGGCAAAGACCAGAAGAGCTGATGATGATGATCTGTTGCCAGAAATGACTTTGGCCCTCAACACGAGCGTGTGCGAAGCAACGGGTTACAGCCCGGCGTTTGTCGTCCAAGGGCGAGAACCAAGGTTACCAAACGCATTGTATGGCGAAAAGACGTTAGGAACCGGCCAAGATACCACAACACCGCAAGTAAAAGCAGCGAGAATGAAAGAGGTGTTGGAGTTGGTGCAACAAAACCAGTAAAAGACAACGACAGAGCAAGCGAGATACTACAATCTGCGAAGAAGATCGTGACAACTGGTCGTGGGAGACAAAGTTCTGGTGCGAGAACACTTTTTGTCTAAAGCCGTCGACAATTTCGTGGCTAAACTTGCACCGAAACACGGCGGACCACATCGCGTACTAAGTTTTATTTCGCCAAATATAGTCGCACTCGATAAAATTTATAAAGGGAAGAAACGAACGGTGCACGTAAGCGATCTGAAACCCTTTTATGAAAACCAAGCGACTGGTAAAAATCCCTTCGTGACATCGCCAAAGATTCCGAGAGCGCGTGAACTCAGCAATGGCAGCGACAGCGAAAACTCCAGAAGAGAACAAAGAAGAAGAAGAAGGAAAAAAAGCACGAAGCGAAGGCAAGAAGAAGAAGAAAAGGAGCGCGAAACACTATGAAGCGCGAATAAAATTTAATATTTATAATAACCAACTAATACTACTAATAATAATAATCGTAATAATAAGAGGAGTAATACCTCAATGGCAACAAAGCTCCCTTTTGGATAGTCAGCAACACCGGCACCAGATTACAGCTGTGCGAGGATGACATGTAAACCAATGAAAACAAAATAGGCTATATAAAAGTGAAACGGCGGCGTATCACGAAGATTGGCAAGGTGACCGTAGGTCTTGCTGTCGGGAGTAAGGAGGGAGTGTGAGGACCCCGGATCGTATGGCCCTGGGCCCCACAACATTTTTTGTATATATATACATAGTTTGAATTTTTATAGTGAAATTACATATTTGAATTATAATAGCATTTGAAATTATAAAGCACGCTTATACATATGTTTATACGCGTATAACGAATTTACATTAGTTAAGTTGATACACACACACATGCACATTCATACGTGTAGTTGAATTATTGCTTAGTACATACAATAATATGAAATATTGCATTACTTTGGTAGCAGCATAACTGCCTTCCTACTGGGAAAATGTATATAAAAGGAGAAGTGCTGACATGCGGAAGTCAGTCGTTAGACATACGTGACACGCGTAGCAACGTAGGTCACACGGGTAGTTAAAGAGGGAACTTACCCCCGAGACTATTATTTTATATTCGAAGTGGGCTTCAACCACTGAGACTGGTGATAGCTGTACGGATTTAACCTACTCTAGTTCTATGCTTTAGAGAGTAGACATAGTGAGAGTATAGCAAATAAAGAGGCTATAAACTAGAAGAGAGTGTGTTCCAATTTCTCGAGGAGATAGGTTTATATTTCTTTGCAGATACCCTGGACAACCCCGAGCTACGCCCAGCACTAAGGAAAGTCCGTTACATGGCGGATGCCCCCTTAGCATGATGTAGGTTAGCCTGTAGCACCCTTAAGGTGCTCATTGCTTCCGCTGAAGCGACGCTGTAATGAGATACTCCTTTTTTTCTCGTCGGGACCCCTTTTCCCTGGCATCACCGGTCCGTTTTCCACGGTGGTGGTGTTTTTTGTTGCCTTGGGAGCCACTTCCTTTTGTCGCCCAAAGGCGGCGTTGAACGTGGGCTTTCGAGTCAAACTCGAGGCCACGGATCCATTCCCTGTTGACGCATCAGGTAGCACAGTTGCTTGCCTGCTGCTTGGAAGTGGTTTGGGTCCTTGGCCCGAAGGCGCAGGTCTCCGCCTGTGGAATTAGTTCACGAGATTTCACCTCGGCTGCTCCCTCTACTGTAATGACCGTGTGCCAGCTGCCAGCATGCCCAGCGGCTCCGCTGGTAGATGGTCGCACGTCCAGTTCGGGTTCAGTCGGGGCAAGAGCTTCCCTAGCTTCCTCCTCAGGATCGGTGACCTCCGCCTCTTTCGGTTGCTGCTCTTTAGCTCGCAACAGCAGTTTAACGTGCCCATACCTGTAGGCGATCCTACCTTTGGCCGCGGTAAGTCGCGAATCGCGGTCGATGACGATGAGCAGGTGCAGAGACTTCTCTTGCGCCTGTCTGCGGGAAACTTTCCTGCACGCAGTTGAGAGATGGTTCTGGGTTCCGATGGTGGCCAGGACCTTCTCATCCGTTAGCTGGGTGCTTTGAGGAAAGTAGCCCCGAATGACATGCATCCGACGGAAACTGCTTTCCTCAATGAGGGAAATATCAAGGCCACTTTTGGTCTTGATGTGTTCGGCGTGTAGCCGTAGACATGTCACGGTTTGGGCATTCCAACGAGCAGCCACCCAGCTTGAGGGACGCATCTCTCAAACTCCGGCTTTACGTCAGTCCCCGATCGCTCAACAACATCTATTATAGACTCTTTGAGCTGAAATGAAGCCCAGTTCGACACTACTCGCCACCTTACTGTAGGTAGCTTTCGTTGGCCCCATATGAGCCGGTCGGGGCTTCTTTGTGACAGCGTCATGAGGGGATTGCTCCTCGGAGCGCACCCGTTTTAACCTCCAATCGGAAGTCGAAGTACTCTTGGCTAATTGCAGAACCTCCTCTTTAGACTTTCCACGGTCTAGAGCTCGCTTAAAAACTCTCCTTTCGCGAGATTTGAAGTGTACGAAGCCAGAAGTAGGATTTAAATTTACTCCTTGCACCAATGTGCAGACTTCGGTTAGCCCTGAGGCAGCAGAGCATACACTGATATCGTCGAGGATGACAGTGCTATCAGTCTCTGAGTCCGAAGAAACTTCGGTCACCAGACTTCCAGCAGATGAGATCGACAACGGTCCGGCTACTAATTCCGGAGCTCCTGATAAACAGGCGGAGTTAGGAAGCCCAATAGCTTCCGACGACATCTCTGAGCCTCCTTTAGCGCGGCCAATGGCACCGCCGAAGGTAGCGGTAGGCGGTCCACTGTCCACTGAACTAACCGGACTGACCTCAGCCGTGCAGGCTTGGCCCGAGAGTGATGGAATCGGAGCTCCATCTGGCTAATTGTTTGTGTTTTTGTGTGTATTGTTCCCACGAGTAAACGGGAAAAGTACACCGCGGTAATTCCGATCCCACGGCAAGTCTGGTTGAAACTGGAGGACGACCGGTATCCAGAGTCCGCATACTAGATACCAGGCACCCCCCTGGCCATGCATTCTTCGGCGTATGCTGTTCCAACTTGGAGTTGGGGTAATTTTACGGGAAAGAGAGGCAGCTCAGAAGGCGATCCGAGCAATGATGTGAGACCACTGTCATACTCATTACCCCGACTGCCCTCTTAACCCAGCTTCTCCTCCTCGAGAGTTTTCTTTTCTCCGCCCGACTACCACTATCCAGCACCATAGACAGAGACATGCCCGTAGCTATGGCCTGTTTGCAGCCACCCCTGCGTGGAGAGTCTAGAGTATAGTCGCACTTCCGGCAGTGCATACAAACGGAAGACACCCCCAAAGGAGTGACGACCGTCCGTATACCTGTCGGCCGAGATTAGTGGAGGTGAAAAACCCTTAGCGAATTGCGAGGCCTGTTGTAAATTACATTACTGTATTTTGAACTTTGTTCCTTTAAAAAAGTCAGTTGTGCCCAATAAGCCTCCGTGGTTCAATTCGAGGTTGTGCCACTTAAAAAGTTTTAAAAAAAAGGCGTAAAAAATTTTAGGAATCCAAGAGCGAGGTTGATAATTTATGTCCAATTAAAGTGAAGAAGGAGTACGATTGTTTGCATAATAACTTATTTAATCTTAAGGGCAGTCCTAAGAATTTTTAGTTTTATATAAATAGTAAACGTAAAACCAATGGTTTCCCATCCAGTCTTGAATATGAGGGAGAGACATCTGTAAATACTTTGGAAACTTGTAATTTATTCGCGAAGTTCCTTCAAGAAGTTTATGAGAAATTTAATGAGATCTCCGACACTCGTATTGATTTCTTTGAACCAGCAGTGAATTCTAATTCAACAACTAACTTTGAAATTTCTTCTAATGACGTTTCTTTGGCAATCTCCAACCTGAAACCCAGCTCTAATCGTGACCTGGAAGGCTTTGCTCCAGTATTTTTAAAGATGATTTCTAATATTATGTGTCATCCTTTGTCCCTGTTATTAACATTTGCTGTTGCCGCCACTGTCTAAAATATATTATATTATACTAGAATAAACTATTGCTTTCATTAATCGATAAATTTAAATGACATCTGTCACGAGTTGTAAGACGAGCTCTATAATTGCGCCAATTTGATTCGCCAATTATACTTTAATTAGTTTGTGCATAAAGTAGCTTTAAAGCAATTACTCAAGATCTCGTCATACGTCCTGGTTTTTATACCTCAAAGTATGTATAATTTAACGATCACATTTCGCAAATTGATATAATTTAAGTTTATATCCATAATAGGAATTTTAACATACACACATGCATAATTACGTGTGTTGAAACTATGCAAAATAAAACTTGGATTCACATCCAGCTGGCGTAGTTTTTCGTTCAAAATTCTACGAAAATCAGGGCGCTTCGTTCCGTTGAGAAACTGTCTCAACATTTTAAAATTCTTTAAGAAGTTGTGTGCCACGGTTGTTGTCAACGACGTTCCTTGTGAAAACGAAAAACATTTGTACTGCAGGTCTACACGTGCCCATTGCTAACCTCAAAGTAAGTACAATATGAATTATTATACTTTAAAAGGTCAACCACAACCCCCGCACTGTTCACATTGCGAAAACGACAATAACGAGGCCTACGTATTCTGCGTTAAATGTCACAAGGCGTTTTACGAATCCTGCGCCTATAAAATTTCTGACTCCTCCCTACTAGTATGGAAATGTCTGAACTGTTTAGAATCGGCTTCGACGTCATCGGCGCGAAGTATTTCAAGCCGTACCTCTACCTCAACAAAGCGCTCAGCTGAACTCAAAATTCAACGATTGGAGGAAGAGAGACAAAAGGCTATCGCGCGTGATCAGGAATTCCTTGATAAAAAATACAAGATTCTTGAAGCACATAACCTCAGCAATGTCCCTCAGCATAAAGAAAATCTAGAAGACTCTATTTCAGCAAAATCTATTTATTTCGATACCTTAACAGGCAGTTCAGCACCACATTTGATAAACGAGACTTCAGCATCGCTCCCGAATAGTCCCATTATTGAGCAATTCAAGCAAAATGAAAGGCAGAATAAGTCAATATTTGCCGGTCAGATTACTTCTACAGTGCAGCGCCCAAATTCTGCGCTAGCTTGCGCGCCCGCGATATCAGCAAATGCAGCTACAGTTGCTGCTCAGCCCGCTTCTAAAGTGCAGCAGCTGAATTCTGCGCTGATGCGCGCCAACTCTCACGAGGTCGGCTATTTCTGCTCAGCCCGCTGGTACAGTGCAGCGGCTACTGCTGTTCAGTTCGCTAATACCGCGCAACACTTGAACTCTGCGTTAATGCGCGCGCCTACGACGTCGACGCATACAGCTACACCTGCAAATTCCGTGCCGATATGCGCACCTCCAACAAATTCCATGATGTCGTCAATGCACATGGTCGCCCAGCCCAATTTGACATTCTTTCAACAACAATTTGTCTACCACGCAAATATGTGCACGCTAATCTGTGCCTAAGGAGTTGCCTTCGTTTTCCGGTCAGCCAGAAGAATGGCCTGTATTTTGTTTTACTTTTGAATGGTACACTACAGTATGCGGTTTAACTGATGCTGAAAATCTGATACGGCTTCAACGATCCCTCCGTGGCGAAGCTTTGCCAGCTGTTCAGCATATTCTCATACACCCTTCTTGCGCGTTAGTACTGCAATGTCTACGCTTAAGTTACTATACGGCCAACCAAAAAAAATATTAAACTCTATAAAAAGTAGATTAAGATTATTACCACAAGTAAATCAAAATAAGTTAGAGACATTTACCTTTTTTGCCATTGGTGTAAAAAATTTACAAACGACTATTAAAGCATGCGGGTTACACGATGAAATGAATAATTCGTCATTGTTACAAGAGCTTGTAGAAAAGTTACCACCCTTTAATCAAATTAGCTGGGTAACGCACAAACTCTATTTGGCAAAAACTAATATGCGGCCAAATTTAGTGGAATTTTATAATTGGATATATAATGTTGGTTTATCCGCTAGCTCTGTTGTTTTTTCAACCAATAAAGTTTCAGGTGATAAAACAGCTGTGCGCAAGAATGACAACAAAAGGGGGTTTGTGCATGTACACAATGAAGAAAAGGAAGAAGAAAGAAAAATATGTTGCGTGTGCAAGAAGTTCTGCAGCAATTTTGCTAATTGCAAAATGTTTAAGTCGCTCGGCCGTGGTGAGAAATCGAAATATAATAAGAAAGTTAAATTTAAGAAAACAATGTTTACAACAACACGCAAATTTTAGGTCATGTGCAGAAGTATGCGGCGCAAGCAGCTGTCAGCTTGAGAATCACGCTCTACTTCATCGCAACATTGTTCCTAATGAGAAGACAAACTCACCACAACTGAAATCACACGAAAACTTTGAGAAACACAAATGCAACGCTCATAGCTCTCTAAGAGGTGATATCCTCTTTAAAATTATCCCGGTAATGCTCAAAGCAAAAACTACTAAAATAGTTAATACGTTTGCGTTTATTGATGAAGGCTCTTCAATAAGCTTATTAGACGAAGAAATTGCTAACGAGTTAGAGCTAAGCGGCCAGTCACACGCATTGTGTTTGAAGTGGACTGGCGAAATACAGCGGGAAGAGAAATATTCAAGAAAATTAAATGTTGAAATTCTGACCAATTCGCCAAGAAAATAATACTGAGCGTACACACAGGGAGTAAGTTGTCGCTGCCAACACAGACAGTGAATGTTGCAGCACTTTGAAGACAATTTAAGCTTCTTCTTCTTCTTGTTTGGCGCTGAAACCGCTTAAGCGATTTTGGCCGAGTCCAACAAAGCACGCCAGCTGTTTCGCTTCTGTGCCAACTGACGCC
>JAPVRG010257782.1:0-28990 GCA_029783565.1 Rhagoletis cerasi
TATTTCCGTATGGTTTTCCGACTTAACAAATCGAAATACTTTTTTCGCAAAACATTAATGATTTTTGACGGTGTTTAATTTACTGTCATTAGAGCGGTACGTTAGGGTGGTAGCAACTGAGATCTGGTGGGTAAGTACCACAATGGAGCACATGAGGCCAATGAACATCCGTAGAAAACCCCCCTCCTCGAGACAAAAACATTGGTGTATCACACTTTAAGATCCGACTATAAATGCCAAAGATATGAAGAAAAATGTAATTGGGCGACTACTAGGGTTGTCCGAAAAAAACAATTTTATAATTTGTTTAAATGCTTTTTAAAAACACTTCATATGAGGGGGTGTACGGCGAGCTTTTTTTATTTCGCCTGTAAGGCGATACGCTCTAATGTACACATTTAAATAAATTGAAAGGAATGAATATAAGTTTGTTTTGAGAAAATATTGTAACTATTCAGCAACAATATAATTGAACAGGTTATCAAATCACATAAAATGCATTTTACCAATACAAAATTTATAAATTGTATTTTTTATTTGTTTGACAAATAACGCTTTTTACAACGATCGAATATTCGATTTTAAGAAGGTATTCGAATAATCGTAGCTTTGCGACTATTCGAATAATCGAAGAGAATCAACTATTCGAATAGTAACATTCGATTAGCAATGGTACAAACAATTGCCGATCGAACGTTCGAATAATCGAATTATTCGAATCATTTTAAGAGCCCTAATATTTACATGGAATGCTCGTAGTACATGTCGTATGAGTAACTTTTTACCAGCATTTTACATCACTAAAATAATCATTGCGCATTTGCATTTGCCTATTCACCATTATTTTATTTATCCATCCATTTTCTACGTTAGTAGCTTGATGTTTTCGTAAAAGAACCGGCTGTTGAAGTTCGAATTTTTTTTCATATAACATCTGCACAAAATATCTAAAAAATTTTGACATGGTACGGATTTTCTAACAACGGCAACGTAATCTAGAGAGCAAAATTAAGTTTATTTCTTTGGCCGTTTAGTTGTAATATTTCACAACATTAAAATTTACCTACAGTATTATTAATCATTATTTAACAAGCCTAATCATTACATGCGAGTGCACTTCATAAGCAAAATGAGGCTCATAAAGTTGTTGATTAAGTATTTTCGGGCATGCTTATAATCAATAAATATTTACGATCTAATACAAAATACACAAACATACTTATGTAGTACATAGGTAACAATTTTATTTGCGTCAATTTTCATTAAAACTTTCGTCGTCGGTAATTTAAATTTTAATCTCTTTTCAGTATAACCTTCATTTCTTATTCACTTTCTCCATTGAATAATTTTAGTTGGATAAATTTTAATGCTGAAGTGGCACTCAAGTATAATAAAAGTTTATATTGAAACTTTTTTGCATGAAGCTTATATTTATTTATCACTTATTGTCGCAGGAATATAAGTTTAATTTTTGCAAACAAAGCGTAATATAACGAGATGCTACGTACATATGTTAGTTTTGTTGTAGCTTCGCTTGTGGGGCTGAGTTTTAGAATTTTCGTTGAATGTAGTGTTTAATTGAATATTTTAAATAATCACAGGGCGATGGGGTTGAGGAAAAGGGAATGGTTAAGACCAAAAATAGTAAACGATTGTACAGATCAGCAAAACTTTATGCTTTCGGTTAATATATATTTACAGGGGCATTCTATGGCTGAATTCGTGGACTGTTGTGAAAATTTTAGATATAAGCTCTTTGAGGTGAACCTGAAGATTTCGCGTCGCAGTGTCCGCTATGCACATACCTACGTATGTACAAATAATGGTGCTGCATCGATTTAAACAAACTTATGCATTTCCCCACACATTTGTTGAAGTCATACCGATGAGGTGACAGGGCGTATACGTAATATATGAAGCTATTAATGCCTGGTTTCTTTCACAGTCCGTGCTTAATACTAATTTAAGACAGAAAATAAATTGAATCAAATAACTTTTCAATTGAGCTATGGCTTTTTGGTTTTCACACACATTCAATTAGCGCCTTAATCGAGAAAGCGTGGCTAATTGCTCGATTAACTGCCTGTCTGAAAATAGTATAAGAAAAATCATAGCTAAGCACCATTTCAAACTGAGTAAACCCGTGCATGGTGAAATGGTGCTTAGCTGAAGTGTAGCGCGTGGGTCTAGAAGCTTTGCAAGTGGAATTCTTTGGATTTAGGTTCTTTGGCTTAGCTAAGACTTGTACTGTAAAACCGGGCATATATCTCGAAATGTCATTTTCCTGCCATAAGTCGCTGGTTGCGCATTATTACTAAAACGTATTTATGGTTCGATGTGTGCTGAATTTTAATTATGAAGTATATAGCGCTTATACGACACCCTTATATTTACGATAATTTTGATTATTTTTGTTTATGAGAATATAGTTTTTTCCTTAACAAAAACCGTATAAATCCAAGTTTCAAACTTTGTGCAATATTATAAAAAAAAAATCAACAAACTTTCGTAAAAATTTCGGATTTTAGTTAGATTTTTTAGAAAGCTTTTGAGTATGCATTTTAGTTAAGGTTTTCTAATATAAAGAAAATGGAATGTCAGATATTTACTTATATGAATTAACATGAATGTTTGGCTACATGAAGGTTTAGGTGAAGTATGCTCTAAGGGACCAAAACAAGAGTATATAGTAGTTATCAAATTGCTCTGAAGGCGGATGTTATTGCACTGGGAAAGCTATATACGTATACCCTAAATCAGTTTTGATAAGAAGCGCAAAGTTGTGATGCCAACATGGCAGGACTGGTACAGCAGACCTCACCATAAGCCTGATGCCTGCAAAGCTTGAAGGAAGAATTGGGAAAGAAGTTTTCTCGCATGAAATGCGGAGAGGAATTATTTCGATTAACCTAGTCATCCAGCTATTAAGGCTTTACGCTCACACATGGACAAAGCAATTTTTTTCACTGCATGCCATAGATCCTCTCCTGGACACCTGACGGTTCTTCGAAGGAGAAGACGCTGTAGGTATACTAATTTATATGTAGCTCCCAGAGAAATGAAGGTTGAAGTAAAATTTTTTGATGATCATGAAAGGTATGAAGCCTTCGGCATAGCAGAAGACAGCACTATCCTTGCTTGCTTCTGCTATTTTACTGCCGTTGCCTGGGAAAGATTTCTTCTCCAGCGCTTTCGAATGACAGCGCGAATGGAAAATCTTCTAATACAACATCCAAATAGAAGGTCGTATGGCTCTTCTTTTATATATAGAAGAGCTCCTCATTCAAGTATGCATATACACACATATGTATGTACATATGTTTAAAAAAATGTGAGTAGAGGAACTATAGATGAACCGTAGAGCACTTAAACGGATATTAAATGGCAACAAAGTTGCAGTTGCTTAGAGTTAAACAAACAACTAAATAAATGTGTATGAAGAAAATTCGCAGATAAATGCTAAGAACTCAATAAAAAGTACTCGAAAACAGCAGATGCGTATACTTTTAGGAACGTATTACATACAAATGCAGTACATATGTACATTCATACACACTTACTTCTATAAACTTTTATATTTACTTACCCACCATGCAAAACATGAGAAATAGGCAGCAATCGTCAACGGCAACAAATTGGCGAATCGCCGATTTATTTCCGTGGTGACAAATCAACAACATCATTTCTTTCATTTCATTTTAGGAATATGTTGTAAAAAATTCTGAAATTCTGATTATTTTTACGTCAACATTAAACTACAAAAGATCTAATTTATGCCAAAGATAGGGTTGAAAAAATTGTTTTTAAATTCCAATTTCTTATTCAAAAAATAAATGAAATATTAAAAAGAATAAAATTGTTTCAAATATTGCATGTGGCAATAATAAAGCGATAAGAAAACGACTAGACCAGGCGAGTTGCCTTCGGCGGACGTTATAAAGCGACAGGTCGTAAGGAATCGATAAGATGGCGATATTACTGGCAATAAATTTGTTGCCGAGGGGGACTAGTTTTCTTGGTGCCGCCAACGAAAATTGGCTGGTGGGTATGTACAAACTGCTACATACAAACATACACACATACATATGCACTTTATCTACCAGCATAAACAAATTATTCTATTTTCAGTTTATTTACACAACTCTTAGGAACCAACTTTGTTTGAAACTTCCGCCAGAATGCACATACGCAAAAATGCATTTAATCTATAGTATCCACCTCAATCAATATGAGCAGTGAGTATTAGCTTGCTTACGAACTTTTTATTTAAGTCCTAAGCTTTATAAGCAACACATACATATGTACATATGTAATTATACACTCCGTATAAATATGCATGTACATTAGGGTGGGTCAAAATTATCGTACGAAAATTTTTCGACAAATCGTATGGTATTTTCGGATTCTATACTTGTAGATAGTTCTAAGAGAAAGTTAGGAAGAAACCATGAGTAGGAAATTAGTTTCTAGCCTGCAGATTCTTAAATGAAAAATTTATCTTTTCATAACATTTATTCATTTTTTATTCTATGTTATCTAGTTATACAATGTGTGCACCTTTTGTTACACTATTGCATAAAAAATGCTTATATTTTAGTTAATATGATATTTTTATTAAATGGTGCATATTTTTGTGAAATTTTTACAGCACTATTTCACACACGTGGGTATCGTTTTGACCCTTGTTTGGCTCAAATCTAGTAATAATTTAAATTTCCGCCGTTCCTGTTGACCAATTGATCTGAAATTCCCTACATACCTTTAGTTCTGTATGTTTATTCTGTATTATTGTAAATCCAAGATGGCCGCCACCACGAAATGGCGGATTACATTTTTTTGGTATCTCCTCTATATGAGTAAAAAATGAAAAAGCTTTACAAGTAGAGCACAGTGCATTTTAGAAAACAAAATGGCGGACCATGTAGTTTAAACAGTCAATTCATTAAAACTAAGTTGACGAATCTAGGTTGACAAAGTCCTTTGTTTGGATTAGATACCTAGACTGTCTAAATTCTAAGACCTGCGATTTCTTTTGCTTAAGTGCACTGTGCTCTACTCATCAAGCTCTTTCATTTTTGTCTCTATTGTTGACTAGAAATTACTTACTGAATGCCAGCATTAACCTCTATATGGTATTTGTCGAGCAAATTATTAAGCTTTGCTGACAATAATTTATCTGTTATATTCAAAAAATCCCTGTTGACTTTTCGCTTAATAAATGTAGTACTTCAAAATGTTCCGCTTACTTGTCAAATAAATACCACTAAAATTATATCGAGCTTTTAGCGATTGAATACAAAAACCGCTATTTATGTATATATTTTATACAGTTTGTTTGTTATCCTAAGAAAAAACACAACGCAAAACTGGCATAGAATGAAATAAAAAAAAATAAAATTTTGTGTAAAGGTAAATTTTTTCTTTTAAAAATGCGGAGGTTCAAAACTCATTTCCGACTTATGGTTTCTTTTACACTTTCCCTTAGATTTATCTGCAAAATCCAAAAACACCATACGAATTAACAAAAAAAAAAAAAAAAATCGACCCACCCTAATGTACATATATCGCCGCATTTAGAATGCAAAGTATTTAGTTAGATCGATTGTCCACACACAGAGTCAACGACGTCAAACTTACTTTATCTATTAGATGCAACTAAACCAGTTAAATATTGGCAGGCAACACACACATGTGCAAATATGGAGTAGGAAAATTACACACTATCTATCTATCGATAACAAACACAATGGCGTATACTAAATGCATAGTAAATATGCAGTTTAATGGAAATAAATTGGAAAAATTGCACAGGTCATTTGCACTGGCATTTCAATAAAATACGAGCAAAATAAATAAAATAAGAAAAAGGACATATGCATGCCGGACAGGTGTATAATACTACATATAAATGTTAAGGTACATATATACATGCATACACGCTGGCTTTTATTTGTTTTTGTCATACTTGCATTTGTTTGTTTGTGCGCTCTGCATGGGTATTAGTTGCACTGTGCACATACACTATTATTTGTGCCTCACTCACACGCATTGTTTCCTTAGTTTGCTGCATGCCTGCCTTGGCAAAAGCTTTTTAGTATGCAGCGCATTTTGCTCAGGAAGTGTATAAATTTGCATATTTCATTGCATTTTATGCTGTTTCTTTTTTTTTTGGAGGTAAAAATCTGTGTTGAAATGGATTTCACAGGAATTCGGCATTACATTTTGTTTTTTTTGATTGTGTGCAGTAAATACACATGCATTCGGAGAAATTTTTACAATTAAACTGTCGAAATTAATTTAAAACCTTTTCTGTCAGTGATAAAATTTATAACTAGAAAATTGAAAATTTTAGTATACGAAAAATATTTAGCATATTTGACATAAAAATTACATTGAATGTAAAAAAGTAAAATAAAAGAGTATCGGAAGCTAGTTATAAATTGAGCGTTTTAAAGACTTTTAAACTAAGAAAAGGAAATTGAAGTGAATGTACGCTGAAGTATAAAGTACATTTTGTAACTAGAGCACAACCAGTATGGCAAAAAGCGCTTTATAAAGCCAAATGCTGGCCTTCATCCCTTCCACTTCTAGCTGCACCGTCATCGTTAAAGATAGACCGTTAAAAAACATTTTGATAACCCCATTCTATTCTGGTGCGGTGGTTTCCGTTTTATAAGTAGCGTTAACACAAATGAGCTTTAAGCGAAAGCTCACCCGCTTTTACGTGAAAGCTTGAAGACGTAGAATAAGATCAGTTTCGAAACCAAGGGTTTTCGAAAAAGTTTAAGGTTAGATGTACAAATTAGGATTATAAGAATTATTACATTCTGTAAAAAGATAACTGCGCAGCAATGCCGCGAGTTGAATCGATCCACATCAAAGTTCAACAATATTATCCTTCTTTATGCGCCCGCCCTGACGAAGGTCGACGAGACTAAGGAGCATTTTTATGAGTGCCTGTGGGGAGCACACGAGCGCTGCCCAAGCCACAATATAAAAATTCTGCTTGGTGACTTTAAGGGCAGGGTAGGCAAAGAAGGCATAGTTGGTTCAACAGTCGGAAAATTCAGCATTCATGATCACACCTCCGACAACTGAGAGAGGCTGATCGACTTCGCCGTGGCATGGAACATGGTAAATAGTTAATATTACCAGACATCAGCATCGAAACATCCACAAATCCACACAGGAGCTGTCCCCTGATGAAATAGCCAAAAATCAAATCGATTACCTTGTTATAAACGGAAGATACGCTTTAAGCCTTCTTGACATGCTTTCCTCCGCAGTGGCTACATCATCTAGGAGTAATACCTTGCTGAAGCTAACGCATGCGCCTCTGTGCGATAAAGAGCATGCGTCAGGCAGCACAACAAAAGATTGACGTCTGAAAACTGCAGTCAAAACAGACAGCCGAGAAGTTTCGCAAGTCACCCTCAATTCTGCTTCAAGTAGCAACTCCTAATCGCCTGTACATAAACGAGCAGTGGGATTCCCCTTTCAAACACTTCATGCCGCTGAGGAAGGTGGCTACTACCGCCACCCAGGCAGAAACAACTGGTACGATGAAAAAAGCTATGCAGCTGTTGCAAAGCAATGTTTTTTCAAAAAGAAGAAAGGAGCGGAAGAAGGACGTAGGTGCGAAGAGCTTAACATGCTGTCAGGCATTAATGCAAAATAAGGCAGCAGTTAAAAGGTTTCAAGACCGGGGTTAAGTCCTGCACAGACGAAAATGGAAATCTGGTAACAGACGTCCAGACTACAGTTGGAGGGAACACTTTTCCACACATTTGAACAGCGACACAGGTGGCGCGATTGATGGAGAACCCAGGCAAATATATAGGGACAAAGCTCACGTCCCAGCACTCGACCAATAAGGTGAGACAGCAATTAGAGAGCACAAACTTTCTGAAGCCGGCGGCGAAGGTTAGAATCTCAAGGTACTTTAACCAATTATTTGGATTAAATTATTGAGGTCACTGATTGAGGTTCAACTGAGATACAACTTGGAAAACATTCCTTTAACCGACTTTTCGAAATTCTCGCTCTCTTTGTCGGGGTAGAATCCACTTGAAAATATAACACTCTATACGAACAGATTTGCAATGCATTAGGCTTCAGATGAGTTATCAATACGGTGTTAAAATAATATTCCAATTTTTTTGACACGTTTGGGATTTTAAGAGATTTTATCTGAGTACATTTCATTATCTTTGTAATAATGAAATAACGGCAATTGGAAGAAAATCTCGTCGAAAAGACCTCCTTAGTAGCACTTTGCATTTTTCCTTTCCTATTTTTCACTGCTGCAATTCGTTAAGGCCACGAATTTTTTTTTCTTATACGACTTTGGCTGCAGGTTTCTCCTGAATAACAACCCCGCCAGCTGTTCACCAGCTTTCTCATTGATATAAATCAATTTTTCCGAATATGTTTTAAAACTCAGCGCTTTTGGTCTTTTTTTTCTGACTTATTAAACCTTTCGTCCACTTTTTTCCTCATTCCAGAGTATCGAATAAATTTTTTGCCCATGTTATGTGTTTTTAAGGATTTAAAGCGGTGACAAGTTTTCTTGACTTGCCAAATATGGTACGAAAACAAGCCACTTTTCACTTCCATACTTCTCAACTACTTACAACAATTTAAGTGTAAAATAAATAATACATAGAAGTTTTCAGTTAGTGGACCATATAAACGTAAAAATTAAAAAAAAATAGCCTACGTTGTTTAGGCGCGACAGTTATTATTTTACACGCTGCACTATTTACATAAATAAGTTTTTAACAAATAAGTATTCCTTTCTTGGATCCCATAGTAAAATTTGAAATGGCTTAAGACTTGATAATGCCAATTGATAGCATTTCGCCTTTCATATACTAAAATTAACGATTTGCTGATTACTTTTACTAATATTAAATTTCTTTTAGTAAAAATACTTTCCAAGAATTTAAAACATGTGCAATAGTTAGGCACTTCCCCTGGTTTTTAAGTCTTACACCGGAAATTGTGTAAAAAGTTGCGACTAATGGTCTAAAGTAAAGTCAAATTTTTTTTTTCAAAGGTTACGGACACAGAATATGCTCCTGAGATAAAAAAAGTTTACAGAAAATCCTTATCACGTCAAAATTTTGAGATATTTAGTACAGAAGTTTTACAAAAAAAAAATCGAACTTGACTTGATAACTGATTTTTTCAATTATTTTCATTTCCATTAAAGCTTCTTCTTTTACGAAAAAATCAAGCTACTAACGAAGAAAATCAATGGATTAATAAAAGAATGGTGCGTAGACAAAGATAATGATATATGGGCTGGTAAAATGTTACTCATACGCCATGTACTACGGGTATGCCATGTAAATATGACGTCTTTTTCCTGCTCATATTTCATACAAAAAAATCATTGCGCATTTTCAATTGCCTGTTCACCACACTTTTATTTATCCACCGATTTTCTTCGTTGGTAGCTTCATTTTTTCTTAAAAGAACAAGCTTTGTCAAAAATGAAAAAAATTTACAAAAATTAATTAAATTTTTTCCCTGTTAAAGTTTGATTTTTTCCACAAAACTTTCACATTAAATACCTCAAAATTTTGACGTGATACGGTTTTTCTGAAAATGGTATCGTAATCTATAGGCTAAAATTAAGTTTACGTATTTGGCCGTTTTGCTGTGATATTTTTGCTTCCCTACTGTGTAATTCGTAAATATATCAACCAAAGACATTATTACGCCTTCATTTCCAAAATTTCAAAATATCGCTGAATTTTGAACATTTCTACATGCGTTAAAAAAACACTTCCCTTTTTTGTCGCGTTCGTACCGTTTTTTATTTGCTTGTACAATTGTACTTAGCTGTTTATATTACCAAAATTTTTCGTTGAATATAGGCACTCTTCCAGTGCTTTGCAATAATTATAGTACACATGCGATCTTTCCATTTCTTTCCTATTTTAAGCTTGGTTAAACGCGTGCGAATGTCGCGTCCGTTACCCAGGATATACCTATATGCAGTTTCAGTAATAAAATTGCTGTGGTAATTAAAAATAATAGCCTATGTATGTATTTAAAAAAAAATTAAAAAATTTGTATAACTATCACCGCGGCATCAAATTTTTTTTTAAACTTTCCATTAATAAATTCAGTGACAATAAATACCTAAGGGCATAGCTTTCGAATTATGCAGCAATAAGATAATCAGCGCTGTTGAAGCATTGGCAATGAATTGTTATCACAGCGAATTCATAACATGAAATGAAATTAATTTTTTCCTCTTTACGAGTATGTGGCATAATGAATGAATGCTTGATGGTATTTTCGAAAGAATGTATAAATAATGAAGCATGCCATTCGCAATTACAATAACTATTTCCTTTTATAGCAATTTTTTTTATTTGGATATTCAATGAAAAATATTTCATGTGAACCTATGTTTTTTGATAACAGCGTTGGGTTTTTTGTTATATGTGCATTACTCCTATTTGCCTCTCATCCAACGCAATCACTTAATACACGATTTATGGTAAATGTTCAATATATTACCCTATTTAATTTATTTATATGCAGTTAAGTAAAATAAATTGTTGTGGCAATTGCGGTTTTTTAATTTTCCAACTTACCCTTGCAACATTGCCGTATAAGCAGACCAAATTGAATAATTTATCTGTGTTCGATGTGTCGTGATCCAAGCCATAAACCATCATGACAGCACCCTGGAGAGAAGGTATAATTTCCTAAAGTTAAAATTCATAAATGTATATAAACTACAAACGGCCAACGGGTTTTTTATTTTCAAATAGATTGATTAATTAGTTAATTAATAACAAATATTGTGAAGAAAAATTAAAGAGTATATTAAAATGTACAATAATATATGCGTGTGAATGTACGATTGACTATGAATAAATATAAAGAGAACTTTGATGCTACGTAGTAAGTATGTATGAAGAAATATGTAGAAGGTAATGCAAACGGGCGTATACTGATTAAAACTCACACGCAGACACACACGTAAGCATGTGGGCAAATCTAAAAAACAGGTACACTTTCACAAAAAAAGTTAATGTTTTATATATGATTTTATTCGAAAATCTCTTAATAAATCGATAAATATAAGTGTTATTTATTTGCATCAAATGCTTCAAAAATGGTGAAATAGAAAACAAAAAACAAAAAAGTTGGGTTCAAATTACGCTGTGCAAGTTGTAAATTTGAGCAAAGATTTTGAAAGTTTAACTCATTTAATTGGTACGTTCTAAATTCAATGGCGTACACCGTTTTACCAGATTGGTTCCGGTTTTCGAGATAACGGCACTTGAAAGTTTGATTAAATTTAAACTATTTTATAAATAACTTTCTCAGTTTTGAAGGTGTTTTACTAATATTTTGCACATGACTGCTTTTTAATATTGCCTTAAATATTTCTTAAAATCATCGAAATAGGTTTACTTTAACATATAGCTTCCGTACAACTGGTTACTCAGATATATGGTTTTGCGCTGTAACTCCGCTAACTCCGCTAACTTCATATCTGAATAATCAATTGCATGTGTGATATGTGTTAAAGTGAACCTATTTCGATGATTTTCACTGTTAACTTTGTGTTTATGATGAATAAAAATAGTACTAAATTTAGTTTAGTACTTTTTTTAGTCTGGGGTTTTACACAATACTAGTGAAAGATTTTTTTAAAGCATTTTATTGGTTATGTTAAAGAAAATAGTAGTTACCAAAGGATTTAGATAGTTTTGAGGTATTTTCCAAATGTACCTTCAATTAAGATGTTTTTGGAATAAAAATTACGCTCAATATCGCAGAATATTTTATCTTTACTTTACTACTTACATAGGTTAGGTTAGGTTAGGTTTTAGTGGTTTCCCCAGACAAGGGATGCACTTGGACACTTAAGTGATTGTCCTTTGTGATACCGCGAGAACTGAACGGAGACCATTAGCTAGTTTAGTCGGCGAAACGCCGTGAGCCCATTACGTAACTGCGAATGCGGCTAATTTCGATGCCTGATAGCACCTCAGGGTAAGACAGGAAATGCAAGCCAAAATGTTTCCAGCTCAGCCTCGCAAATGCTGGATATTCTAACAGAAAGTGTTGCGATGTTTCCACCTCGTCATTCTCTTGACAGCTAATACAATAGGGACCAGTTAAGACTCCCAATATTACCGCGTGAATACCAATCGCACAATGGCCTGTCATAACGCCCACTATTTACGAGAGCTGAGACTTCGCAAGCATAGGGAGCCCCTTTGACCGCCCCCGGTCCACGCCCGCCTCGCAGTTTCCCGCAATGTCACTGTGGTCCGGCACCCAAATGAGTCTGATTCGGAAGTACTCCGACGCGGTAGATAGAGAGGTCAGACATTCCCTAATCGATCTCGAGCGCACCATCATAGCATTCAGGGCCCTGATAGCCGGCTGGCTGACCTCTCTAACTGACGTCACACTCTTCAGCAGTGAGTCAACCGCTTTCTTGATGTCAGCTATTTCCGCCTGAAAGACACTGCAGTAGTCCGTAAGCCTGGACAAAGTTTTGATGGGGAGTTCCCGACGAAAACCGCATCCGCCAACTCTACCTACAAGTTTTGATCCGTCCGTGAAGAAGTTCACTGCTGCCTTTTTCCAGTAATCCCGCCCCACTCAGTTCCCTCTCAAGAGAATGTTGGTAGATAAGGAGTTATTGGTATAAGGTATCAAATTATTCGCAATTGTTTGTAGAATACAATACATACTTAAACAAATTTTAGAATGAAATGCTTCAAAAACTATATGCGATAAACCGAAAATTTTTAAAATTGTGAAAAGAAGAGCTACACACTTTGAGTTGCTTGCCGTTTAGTTATTTTTTAATGCACACTTTAGTTACCAACTAAATATGAAGTGTACACTTTAGTACTAGTTGCACATAAAATTGTATCCAAAAGCAATCAGCAAACATAAAGGTTACCTGCTATTTAGATTTGCCCATATGCATTAGAGTGGTTCAAAATTTTTTTTTCGAATTTCATAAACGCTACCTCAAATTATTGTAATTTGTGATAAAAGAAGAGGAACGTATTTTTTTATTTTGAAAAAAAAAGTTTTTTTAGAGGTCGCGCTGGTCGGTTTTTTATAAAACCGCTGATATTCTAAATTTTTTTATTTTCTTGACAAGTTAAAATGTAGCTAAAAATATTGTTTTTACGTGTAAATACTTTGCTATTATTGGGGAACATTCCCTTAATTACATGCCTGTCTTGGACAGTTAGGATGGGTCTAGTGCCCGAAAATATGCTTTCGAAAAGAGATTACTAAAATTAAAACGTTGAAATTTATATGTGATATCTGCGCCGACGGTAGTACCGATTTTGGGTATTAGATGAAAAAAAATAACTTAAATTTTTTTAGTCTCCACAGTGGAATCTGAACTTTGACCCCTGTGCGATACGCCTTACCCGTCTCCAATCGGGACTAAAATTTATATGTGATATCTTTGACCGTGGTATTACCGATTGCGGGGGTGAGACTTAAAATTTAATTTTAAGGGCCACCCTAATGTATATATAGTATACACCCGCTTGCATTAATGCCATGCCATGTTGCTGCAGATTGTGCCAGAGCTGGCATGTGCGACCAGCCAGTGCGTATACGCAACCTCGACAATGAAAAGCGCAACAAGCCTGACAAAATCGACAGACAGCAAGTGACAGTATTTTAACGTTTACAACTACATACATATGTACGTATACTAAAATATACACACATAAGAATAGTAAAAGAGTGCATTCGATGCTGCAGCAGCAGCGACTCACCTGTCCTTGTCCCTGTGCGGCGAATGCGACCGGTGCATTGCGTCCCGCCACCACAGCTGGTTCCTTCATCAGTCCGGTCGTATGTATGGTTGCGCCCTTCCAATTCTCCGGTGTGGTGGGATGGAATTCTGCGGCGCCAAATGTTGGAAAAGCGGCACCGGGTCCCAGCAGTGGGGGCTCTTTAAATTGACAGAAATTGGTTGGTGTGGATATGAGGCCAACTAGATATTTGCAAATGTGTTTTTTATTGTTGATTTTTTGTGTGTTGTTTTTGCGTTTAATTGTATTTAATAATTTTAAAAGTTTTCATTTAATAAATGTTTATAATTGAATTTAAGATTTTTACGTGTGTTTGCAAAAGGCAGTTATGTAATTTTTTGTTTTTGTTTTTTAAATATTTATGATTTCAGCGTGCGTTAATAGTTTTATAACAAAAATGTGTACGTTTAACATTTGGTCATGCAAAATTAATTAAGTTTTTTACGCATATTTATTTAAGAGTTTTATGATGTTTTTGTTTGAGTTTTCCATTTGGTTTTTCGTGTTATTGGTTTGGTGATTGGTATTTTTGTTTTTTATAGATATTATTTGTTGGTTTTTTGATGCAGGACGCAAATTAACACATTTCAACATTTCCAAAAACAAGGAGACAATGAAAAATAAGGAAGAAAAAGAAAGAAAAAACGAAAAGCGCAACATTTAATGAATTAAGTTTGTTTGAGTCGGTTAATCAAATGTGAAAGAAATTTTGTATGTAAATACGGATAATATATGTATGTAAGTATGTGTGTACATCGAAGGCTTATATTCAATACCCTCTATCAGCAATTTTTAAAAAAAATGAGCTTCTGGAATAAAAATCCACCTGAGACTCAACTGTCTTCGTTGATGTTAATGCTAACCTTATAACTAGCTTCTTAGTAGAATATACTAAAAGATTGCAAAATAAGAGTTAACTGCAAGATGGGTTCTAATATGAGAAAATAGTTCTTGTAAAACTTGCTGATAGCCCAGATAGATAGATATAAGCCATCGACATACTCTCGTCATCAGAGCAAAAAGTGATAAATAAAATTTTTTTTTTCATTTAATATATTTGCCAAAATTTAATTACTAGCGTTTTTCAAAAAAAAAAAAAAAAAAGATTTCTTCGTTGTAAAATTTCAAAATTGTTATTTAGTGCCTTTCGCAATAATGACGATTGTATATAATTCATAGATGGTACATGCATACAAATACGGAATACGCTACATAGTATGTAAATATGTATACACAGTGAGAGCGGAGGGTATAAATTAGGGTGGGGTAAAATTGTTTTGGGTTTTTTGTGGAAATCGCTTTTGCCTACCTGCAGAAAGTTGCCTCTCTCACCCAGAAATAAGGGTGCAAAATATTATTTGCTTCATCGTATGTTTAGAGGTGCCCCGACAGGATCACGTTTTAAAAACAAAAAAAACGCGCGAAACTCTAAGAACTTCACAGATTTTTAAGTGACGTTTATATGAGATGTTTCTCAGACTAATTTTAACCTGATGAACACGAATTACGAGGGATATAGGCGAAAATTATGTTTACGGGGACTTTCTAGGCTATAGTCCGTAGCCATCTCAACAATGGTGTTTTTTTTTGTTTTTAAATTAAAATTTATTTGTTAATTAAAAAAAAAAAAACTTGATCATACCGAAAATAACACCATATCAATCAAAGTTTCTAACTTTAAGAAGCAAATTTAAAAAAATTCAACCATTTTTCATCAAAATTTTGAAGTTTTTAATCTAAATTTTTAGGTATGCCCATAAAATGTTAGTAGTGAATTTACCGAAAAATCATATGACCTTTTTTGTAGAGCGTCAGTTCTCTATTAAAATATACTTCGGTCATTCCTGCACACTTATTAGTTTCAGAAAGAAAAAAAATTAGGTGCAAAAAGTCCAAAAATCCCATGCAAATTTGTATAGGAAATTCAACATGATTTCCATACGGTTTAATTAACCCTGCAGTGAAAAATTATCAATTGATAAAAATAACCAACTTCTAGTTAGCTTTTTTGCGAGATTTCTATAAATACCTCACTTTTAATTAGCTACGACAAACCCAACTTTTAATGACTTGTAAAGTCTTGCAGTAGTCATGCAGACGTAATCCGAACTTTACTTTCTTTAAACAAGTTTATATTTACATATCCTCATAAAAAAAATATTTTAAATACACCCTACACATCTACCTGCACTTCACATATGCTTTTTCGAACTCAGGATAAATATAAAGATCCAAATTTTATATTATCATTTTGATGTTATGTCTGACGGAATTCGAATATGGGACAACCTACAGCAGAACACATATGTAAAAAAATAAAAAAATGTGTAATAATAAATTAAGTAAATAAACATGTAAAAAATTGAAAAAATCTTTTTTTTATTGATATTTTATGTCCAAAAGTAGTTAGTTACAAGTTAGTTGACACCTAATGCAGAGGTATCCAGGTCTGACTTTTTTGCGGCCATCGCCCCTCAAAAGTAGTTAGCTTTTTTCGAACAAAATAACAGTTAATAGTTAGCACTAGTATTCGCGTAAACAGACTAAAGTTAGGTATAAGCTAACGTCACTCCCTGCAGGGAAGAGTTTATTTGGATTGGATATTTGTTTTTAGGGGAAAAACTAAAAATTTCAACTTGGAAAATAAATCATATCCTATTGTACATATACTACATACATATATGGTAAAAGCACAGGGAACTTCTCTTACTACCGCACTCACAGTCGTTTAATGATTACTTAAGGTCTTCCTCAGTAACGATTTGAAATAATTTCAAATGTAAAATTTATTTCAGATGTAAAATTCTTTCAAATCATTACTGAGGAAAACCTTAAGTAATCATTAAACGACTCTGAGTGCGGCTGCTAAAAACAGATACTGATTTTTCAGATTTCGAAAGAAAATTTACGCCTATAATTTTGAGTTCTTGCTCATACCGATTATTATTGGCTTTCTATTTATAGGCACACGAAACAATCAATATGCCAAATATAGTAAAACTGCGTATTTAGTTTTCCTTCTGACGTCGGGACCTTTTTTAAAAGACTTTGAAATTTCAAGGATATGATTGATTCAAAAAATTATTTAATAAATTCAGTGCAATTGTAGAGTAACAATATGGGTACCAAATGAAAGGAGGAAATCTTTAGAAATTTAAAAAATTACACTCTTTCGGTTCACAAGGACGAATAGGTATTGAAAATGCCCTTTAATTATTTTAAGCTAATAAAGTTAGAAGTATAAAATCCCAGGATACAACAGTATTTACATATTTAGTCTTTGACATATAATCTTTTCAAAAATTAATATTGAAAATTTTCAAGAATATTCGAGGAATTTTCAAAAGAACATTTTCAGTACCTATTCGTCCTTTTGCTCCAAAAATTTAATCTTCTTAAACTCTAAAGAATTTTCTCTTTTATTTGATACCCATATTATTCTACAATGCACTGAATTTGTTTGATAATTTTTTTAATTAATCATATCTGTGAAACTTGAAAGTCCTTTTAAAAAATCCTAACGTCAGAGAAGAAAAACTTATTTTTTTTGTGTAAAATTGATTGTTGCGCGGTTTAATTATAGAGTATTAATTCAAAATTTTTATTTTATGGGAACCGTTCAGGATTTTCGAGATTTTTCGTAATTTTCCGGATTTTTCAGGGACTTTCCAAGACGCTCCATGCTTTATTTTCCAAGTGTTTTCGGGATTTTTCGTTACCATTCTTGATTTTCGGGATTCTACGTGTTTTATTTTTTGGGATCTTGTGAAATTTTTTCGCCACTTTTTCGGGACCTTTCGGGACTCTTCATGCCACACTTTTCGGGGCTTTGGCGTGTCTTACTTTTCGGAATACATTTTCGAAATATTTCGAGACCTTTTGGGACTCATTGTATTTTAATTTTTGTAATTGTTTCAAGTAGTGTCCGCGACATTTAAGAAACTTTTCAGGATGTGCGGGATTTTTGGGAAATCTTATGTCAAATAGTACATTGAAGCCTTTATTTTGCTTTTTATTGATGTCTCAAAAATAAACAACGAAAAAAATAGTTGGTATTTCAAAGTCAAAGTAGAAAAAATGAAGAAGTAACTAAAGTTTTTTGTTTTTAATTTTGAATATTGAGAAAGATAAAACTAGGGTTCTTTACATTTTGTAAATACCCTGTCAGATATTTTCATATCCATAAGAATTTTCAAATAAAAAAAAATAACAATATTGTAGAGCAATTCGAATAAATAAAATGCTTTATTTTATTTATTTTACTTTTTACGAATTTGGGGTTCTATAAGTGACCAAAAATACATAATACATAACACATAATATCCTCAATTGTTTAACTATGTACAATGTAAATGTATTGTCTGTTAATGACATGGGTGGCATTTAATATCCAACATTGTCATTAAAATGTGTACGATTTTGTGTTCAGTGAAAATGTGGCAGAGTTGTTGCTTTAATTTTTAAATGAAAAATCTTTCAGAATAAAATTTTCCCAGAGCATTTCGAGCCATAACCGCCAAAATAACGTAAGCGACATTTTTTTCATAATTTTCTTTTTGATGCAGAAATGCATCTAGAAGTTCTAGGAGCATTTCTGCATCAAACAGAAAATTTTGAAAAAATTTCGCTTACGTTATTTTGGCGGTTAGGGCTCGATGTATTGTATGTATGTAGTTTGGTCAAAAGTAGCCATAAAAGAAACTAACATTCATGAAGAATAGAAAACAAATCATCTGAAAATGCACACACTTTTCCAACGACTAGAGTATCTTTTTAGAAAACACGCATCTCTTAGCTTTGAAAAAGTTAGAGATGGTTTCATTTTAATTGCCTGAAGATATTAGAGATCTGCAGACAATCGTTTTGTATATACTTGAGTTTTTAAGAAATCTCTTTTTGATGTAATTTTGCAAAAGCTTTTTGGAACTTTACAAGAATAAGTCAAAGCAATTACCATCTACTCTACACTTGCAAAAATGTATCAACTTGAAGATACGCAAACAAAATAAATAGTTTGTGAATCCTTTCATATCCATACATACACACACATATTAGCATCGATTAAGCTTACGAAGCTTTTAATTTACAAACGCAGCTAAGATTTAAAATACTTTGGTCCATAAATAAGCATCTTATGGCTTATTTTTTATTAATTTTCCCAGATTTCGCCAAATGTTTTTGTTAAAGACTGCATGCCTGCTTTTTCACAAAGATGCTTTCAAGCATATTAGCAAAGTACAAAGCAACGAAAAAACCTATAAATAAAGAAGTCTGTACGCACGAAAACTAAGCCAATTGCTTCGGAGTTTTCTAATAAACGATCTAACAAGGCACGCCATACATTCATTCGCTTCTTTGCTTACCATTTTCTTTGTAGGCAATGCTAACAAATCACATACAAAGCTACTTACACATGTACATATATATTTCCTCCTTTAATAATACTTTAGATGCGCCTTTTTCGGCTAAGGAGGCCTTAGCAATTTTAGTTTTTCCCTACCAACCAACCCCATTGGCTTTCATTAAGTAATAACTACAATGTTTAGTCAAGTCTTCTGTCTGCTTTTTACCACAGCAACGCTAAAGTTTAATTAATTTTTGGTTTTTCGTTTGCAAACACTTTGCGTAAGCGTGGAAGAAGAAGATGTTAAGAGCTTACAAGCAGTGAATGCTATGTGAAATGTATAAATGCATTTAAGAGCAAGCAAATGTATGCACACAAGCAAGTTTTTAGTGAAATTAGTATACAAGGATATATTTTTGTGTTATCTACCACACAAGGATATGCTAAAAAAAGTTAGCTGTTTGTATGAGTTTTGCTTGAAAGTCGCAAAAGCAATTAATGTAAAGTTTTCGTTATATTTCTCCAGACAAACATGCACTTAGTTATGCCTTTTAATGCAACTCTAGGCTGCTGAATAGTAAGCAAGCACTTCTATGCTTGTACATACGTATATGTGTGCTTTGGTTGTTTATAAAAAAATTTGCGACAATTTGCCACAAAGTGGTTGTACATACATACATGTATGAACTTTTGGCACACGCACACACACATCCTTACTATATATGTAAATACATCAACATCAACTTTCGCACACGCAGTGTAAACAGCGCTTTTTACATTTAAAGATATTTTCGAGTTTTCTCACACAAAAGTTTTCATCAATACACCTAAATAATATATACATTAGGGTGGTCCAAAAAAAAGTTTAAAATATTAAGCTCTCACCCCCTAGGATTTTTTTAAAAGGAATAAAAAATAGCAGTATTTTTTTGTAAAAAAAAAAACAGATATCTAGAACTGCCTAAAATAAAGAAATGAAGTTTTCCATGCATTTTATATAGGGGAAAAACGCTTTTTCGTAGAAATGGCATAGCATCCTTGAAAATCAATATTTTTCAATCGGCAAACTCTTTTCATCTTCAGGAGACTTCAAAGAAAAATACCCAATGCTTTATTTAACCATTTTTTATTATTAACTATTTTTTATGGGACCCCCAAAAACCCCAAAACATGCAACGGGGGGACCCATAAAAATAGTTAATAATAAAAAATGGATAAATAAAACATTGGTCATTGAAGTCTTATGGCGATAAAAAGAGTTTGCCGATTGAAAAATATTGATTTTCAGGAATTCTACACTAATTATACGAAAAAAAAATATTTTTTTTTCATATAAAATACATGGGGAACTTCATGGGCTTTCAGGCATCTAAATATAATTTTTGTATTTTAAATACGGGTATGTTTTTCCCATGTATTTTTCCCCGCATTTATTTTTGGACCACCCTTATATGCATACATATATCTACGCAGCTACATGCAAGAGCGACCAGCTCACTCGATACCATTTTGTTAACAACTTTTGGCAGTTTCACAGTCACAGTTTATACTTTTTTAAGCTTTAAGCGTGACAAAAACTTCGCAAGTTGCAGGTGTCAGATGCGTAAAAACTTGAAGTGACTTTTTTCATGAAAAAGAAAAATGAAAAAAAAAATATTTATTATACAGTGTGTACAACGAAAATTCGGAAAATCTTTACTTCCTCAGAGCTTATGCAAAAACCAAACGCGTTTAAGGTACTTTATACAGATGAAAGAAAACTAACTCCCTGATAAGTGTCAATGTTTTTGAGATTTTTAAATTTTTTGATATTAAAAAAATCGGAGCTCTTCATGTATTTTCACAGCATGTAAATTAAAAAAAAAAATAAAAAATTTAAAAAAAAATTTAAAAAAATTTTAAAAAATTAAAAAAATGTTCTTTTACACGCAGTTAAAGAAAATACGTGAAAAGGCCCGATTTTTTTAAATTAAAAAAAATTTCAATATTTCAAAAACGGTGACAATTTTACCTGAAAAATTTTTGCTTATCAGGGAGCTCATCCCCACCTACCTCCTCCCTAAATTTGGCAGGTTACTCCTGGGACACCCTGTATATGTATATGTAAATGAAAAGTTCGTTTGTTCGGCGGACAAAAACTTAGAAAGTTTTCCACCAATTTTTTTTAAATTTGGGACACTTACTGCAGACTTTTTAAGGATGGTTTAAGGCTAAAAATAATTTCGATACATTAAGGGTCGTGGCAGCTCTCATCCAAACCGAATTTTTCATACCGCATACCTCTGGAAGTGTTCATGGTAGAGTACTGGAATTTGGTATGGAGATATACGCAATCAATCTCTAACTCACGGAGAAAAGTGGGGGCTGTTGGAAAAAGGGGCGGGCCCTTTCCAATTATACTGAAACTTTTACATATGAAGAAGAAACAACAACAAAATTAATTTGGGCGGGACGAAGTTCACCGGGGCCCAAAGCGTATCAATATGGCGCTTCAGCCCTAATTGGACCCTGAGTCAATGCACAGGCAAAACCGCTAAGTACCAACCAACAAAAAATCTAAATCTTAGTCGCTTTTCTTCATCGAAAATTCAATCTCTATGCAATCTATTCGCAGCCTTCGGCCCACACTGATTGCCTTCAACTCAATTTGCAACTTGTTTGCTCGCTAATCAAGTGCCACATCTCGCAGAACTGTTACGCTATCATTTCTCTACTTTTTTTGTGCGAAACAGCTGTGAAAAATGTCCTTAATATTTTATATTTGTTTTTGCAAGCTTGTAATCAACTCAAGCCAAACAAGCAACTAGCAAGTACTAGTCTATTATTTTAACTACACGCCACTTGATTCGCGACATTGCAAAAACTGGCAGCCCAGAAACTTTGCAAATGCGAGAATGTGAATTTTTGCTGCGCTAACACCCCAACTGTATGAACAAAAAAAAAAACCACACACGCACACACACACACGCACTCGCATGCAGAAAATCAAGTGGCGACATTCACTATTTCAAAGTAACAACAAATAAAAAATGCAACCTGCAAACTTGCAGAAATGGCATAAATAAATGCAGTTATAATAAAGTCGCCTGACAAAGGAAGCGTAGCTAAACTGGCGAAAAAACGCACGGCTTACACAAATGCCGCCACAGCTTTTAAAAGGATTAGAAGAAAACCACAAAAAACTGCCAACCAGGTGCCAGAGATATTATAGAGCCAGCGGCATTCGTTTTCGTATGTTTGTGTTTGTTTGCGAGTGTATGCATGTGTTTCTAACAAGAAAAAACTGCATAATTCCACTGTTTGCGCCACAAAATATGCAAAGCAAATGCAAAGGCGTGTAAACACCGCGCGCCAAAAGATAAGCGTATGCCAGCGAGCCAGGCTACCAGCTAACAGCTAGCGAGAACATGTGTATTAGAAGAGTGCTAAAAGCAACGAGCTCACAAAAAAAAATCACATGCCCACAAACGAGCTCCTTAGTCAGTGTGTACCCCGTGTGCTTATGTTGGCAAGGAAGCGGAAGCATTGCACAACGGGATGCGTGCCACAGACGGGTGTGAAGTGGCGTGTGGTGCAGCAGGATGCAACAAAGGATATGCTAGTAAATATTGCTTGTAATATGTGTGAAAGCTTTTGTATGTTTAGGTGGTATTTGTGCTGTTTCGCGGGAGTGCAAAAATCGCTAACGCATAAATAATGGGAGTCAACATTATTGTGCAGAAATAGCATTGAATACAATGCCTACAGGAACAGCGCAAGGGGAAGGGAAATGGAAGAGAAGAAATGTTGTATGTGTGTGTGTAAGGCAGGAAAAAGGGATGCATTAAGATAAGAAAGTGAAGCAATAGAAAACGGAGAGAGAGGAAAAGGAAGCGGATGAGATAAAGTGCGGCAGGAATAGTTGAGAGAAAGCTGGGAGGAATTTGCTGGCATCGTACAGATATAATTAGAAATTCGAAAAATGCAAAATCGCTGAGAGAATTTACACCCAAGCAAGCTGATTTGCATTTAATGATGAAAAAATACAATTGAAGTTTCATAGAAAAGAACTAATAATCTACGTTATTCAGTTGGAAAATAAGTATACAGTGCGCCGCAAAGTACGCAGCATAAATTGTTTTAGAAGCAATTTGCTTATATTTCAATCATCAAGCAGGCACATGTAATTCTCAAAATGCTTTTGCAATACTCAATTAAGGATACGAAGGAGGAACTTCGTCCCTATTTTGATCAGGGACCGAAAATAACATTTTAAAACTTTAAACTCGTAAAGTCTTAAACTGTGGAAAACTCGTAATTTTACGAAGCTGTTACGTGAACACCCTTTTGCGCAAATGTGTAAATAGATGAATGTCTGACTAGTTAACCAGGATTTTGTGATCTAAGTTTTGTTTCGTAGTATTTTTGATAACAGCCCGTCAGCTCGAAAGAAAGCTAAAATATAAAAAAAATGAAAATGCCGAAAATTATCAGAAAACACAAGTTACGTCGCTGGAATTCTATTTCGGCTACTGTGAGAAACACTCTTAACCAACACAACAATAGGCGACTTCTCTATAATTATTTATCTAATAATAAAACTTAAATTGTGCATTTATTTATTTACTAGACTATCTGTAACAACTGTAAGCTACTTCTCTCTTAACTTTGTAACTCTACTATTTATTTTTATTCTCTTCTATACCTTTTAATTTATATATGCATACATGTAATTAGGAAATCAATTAGACGTTATTATTATTATTATGAGCCATATGCACCGCGACCTCTGAAGTGGTCTATTGTGCGTGAGCCCCGCCTTATATGGAAAGACGTTATTATACTCGTATGTTCTTTGTTTGTAATAATTATTGTTGGCTGTACTATAAAAGATAAGACATCTTATTGTACTAATTATAAAATCTTTGAAATAAATGAAGTGAAATGAAATAATACAGCTAGTGGATGAAATTCATTAATTGTATTAATTTATTTTATTTTATTACTTATTTTTTTATTTTACTTTAATTTAATTTTATTATTTTATTTAGTTATTTTATTTCATTCTTATGTTGTTTATTTGATTTCTCGTTTGTTTTCATTATTTTACCATTCATTTCAGTACAAAATTTTCGCCCGGCAACACTGAAGTTTACAAGGTCGTTTATGTAACAGAGCTCCATACAAATTTTGACAGTTATTTTATGAGGCTCGTAAGATATAAACTAAGTACAATGGGCAATACTGCCTGAGTGCTTGGAAAACTTTGTTTTTGGTTTTTCCGGCCACCTACAATTCCATTAACGATGCTCGTAAACTTACGAGCTTTAATAGGTTCACGAGGCTTTTACGAGTTTAAGGGAATACCCTTCAAGATTTTTATTTTTAGATCGTTGCAAAATCGTTATTTTTTTATTACCATTTTTAACTGTTATAATGTAGACTGAATTTTTATGACCGTTTTGAAAAATAAAAATGAAGGCCCGCTTTTGAAATTTATATGCCCTATAAATAAATTTTTTTTTTTTTTCAGAACAAAATTCCCGTTTAAAGAGCAGATATGTTTTAAAAGCTACTTGAGAAATCGGTCCTAAATGTCGTCGGAAAAATAAGAGCATAACCGCTACAGTCCCTGGTTTTGATCAATCATCTTTTTGAAACTAATCAGCACATTTAATAAAATCGAGAAATCTTCTAAGGCAATGTCCTAAGGCAACGTCCTGTGGAATGTTGTACTCTGACTTTTACTGAATTTTATTAAAAAACGAACATTTATTCAGAAAGTGATGAAATGTTTGTTGGTAATTTTCGTCTCTTAAACCAGGACTGCACAACTTTTTAAACAAAAACAAAAATTCGTTTCGTTATTTATAAAAAAATTAAACTTATCAAAAAAAATTTCGTTTCCTTGACTACACTAGTTTACACGAAAAATTATCCTTTGTAACAAAGTATTTTCTAGGCTCAGTTTGGGTCGCTGAATATGAAAACAAAACTCTTTTTTTTCAAAGAAGCGTTTTCGAGATTTTTCCGAAAAACGTGTTTTTTGCAACGCAAGCTTACTATTATTAAAAGTCAACGCGATTTTCTAGACACTCTTGCACTTTACCTATTAAAATTGAATAGGCTATAAAGCTGCATACTCAAAATATTTTCAACAAATCTTATTGAAAACATCGAAATTTAGATGCAAATTTGCAGAATTTTTATAATTTTTGTACAAAGTTCTAAATTTGGATTCATACAGCTTTTGTTAAAGAATAAACCATATTTTTATAAAAAAATATCTTTATTTAAATGAAAAAAACATTAGTAGGTAAAACTTGTCAATATGTGGTGGAGTTATAATTATTTCGTGTAGCGTAGGTACTAATAGTCCAGCGCCAAATATGCCAAATTTAATGAACAGGTGTCAACTGCATTCAGTTGCTAGTTAAAATAATTATAATTTCAAGAATACGACTACACTCTTTAACTTTGCTTTACTCCTCGCATAAAATCGGCCAACCCTTTTTTTGTTATTAAAAAAGTAGATTCTTGCAACGATTTAAAAGCTCAACTAAAACGAAAACTATGTAAAGGCATGCATATCCATGTGCATATCTTCATTATGTTCAAGTTAATTATTAATATTTTTTTTCTAAATGAAAGCTACAGAGTTTCAGCGAATTAATTAGCCAAAAAAAGATAGCATGCTGTGGGTGTCGCCTCTTAATTTTTAATTATTTGTATTTCCACCATTCGCCATTTGCACATTTTAAACTTTCACAACTACCCGTCCGTCCTTCAGCTGCAGGCGCACTTTTATGGTCTTCATAACAGTTTTTAACAGCAAAAACATTTTCGTGTTTCTCGCACCCAAAAAAAAAGACAAAAAAAAGTTTGCGCAAAATGAAGCTGTTACGCTTTGTGCCGTAAGTGCCGAAAAAAAGAAGCTGAACTATTCACTTCAACGTGACACACGCTCTTAACGAAATGTACCTGCCCCGTCGTGCTGTTCACTCGACTGTTGCTGTTGATACTGCCACTTGGTTGTATGGTCTAACTTATTTCCATGGCCCGCCAGGCAATTCGCCAGCAGTCATCCAGCAGCCAGATAACTCTCGCTAAGTGAGTTAGAGTGTAAGCCTTTGGCATAAGAAACCGTTGCGGTAAAGTTTTTTGTTTGTTTTTGTTGTTTTTTTTGTACTGGTTCTTTTTTTTACCTTTTTGTACCATTTTCGCTTCACAAACTTCGTACGTTTGTCACATGTCGGAAGTGCGAACAAAATTTTCGCACATTACTCATACGACATGGTGTCGCTGTTTTTACTTAGTTATGCGCGCTCAGCATATGCAGCTTGTTAATGTAGTTATAAAGTTTTTTTCTGGAAGTTTATAATTTTTTGAGCGTAGCGCATGTTTTACTATAAGCGTAGCGCTGTAGAGCATTTGAAAATTCTGTAGTGAAGGGAGTGGGGAGGAAAGACTCGTCACATATGTATGTATACATGTATGTGGGGAGAATCACGCTAAATTCCGTTGTCGGATATTCCCAAGCCTTCTATTTTCACATAAAAAAAACACAAAACGTGTTCTATCTCGAAAAGTATACATTACTTAAATATTTTTTTAATGCTTTAATCGAAAAAAAGTTCTTTTCCTCAGAGTGCCCAAGCATTTTCCTATGAATAACAGAATAAAAAAGACTGGAAGCACAGCGTGCAAAAAATCTTTGTTCGGAAGGTTAAACTTGCAAAGAAATTTAATCTTTTTACCTAAAATTATTTTGAATGCTCTAAAATCTGAGAATGATAAAGAAGCTCGCGGAAGTAAAGCTGCTATGCTTCCACAAAGGCGAACGCATTGGATAAGAGAGAGCAAACACCAAAGTGTAGAAACTATTAAAAAAGTTAATTGAAAATAAGTTGTATGACAGAAGTGCACGGAGAGTTTCACCTTAAAAAACCGCGAACCTGCACAAAAATTACGTTTCACGCATGACCATTTAGATTGGATCCCTGAAAAGTGGTGACAAATTCTCTGACCAGGCGAAAGTAAAATTGTACTTTTTGTTGAAAAGGGCACGAGATATGTTATACGTAATCCAGAACAGAATATACACAATTTGACTTCGGACAAAAAACAAAATCAATAAAAAGAATGATAGGAGTAAAGAACGATCACACACAGTATCAGATCAAAGGTAACGTAAATATTTGCCAAAAGGAAGTCCTTAAACACGACAGAAACTCTCCTGCTCTGAAAGTATTCAACGCGGGTCGCGATGCTGGTAACAGGGCTCCTCTGCGTTGGAAAGACCAGGTGGAGAAGGACTTGGCTTCACTTGGCATTTCCAATTGGCGTCAGTTGGCACAGAAGAGAAATGACTGGCGGGCTGTTTTAGACTCGGCCAAAATCGCTTAAGCGGTTTCAGCGCCAAACAAGAAGAAGAAGAAACTATGGATCACGCTTTGAGTAAAACGGCTAAAGCAATATAGTTTGTAATATATGCCTACATATGTTATACTTATACTACATACATACATACATGTATATGTATTTAAAGTGTGGCTACAAACGGCTTTTAAACGCAAACTTCATTTTTTGGAACTAGCAACGAGCCATGATCCGAATCGTTTTTATTTTGAATTACCAAAGCCGAACCAAATTCGGAAATGTTTCTCATTACATTGTGCTTAGAATTTTGTCAGAAAAAATTAAGGTTATATTGTAAAATTGTTAACATTTTAAATGTAAGCCGTCATAGATTCGCCACTCAGATGCTCGCTAAGTTTGAGTTCCAGTCGCTTAACGAAAAATTTTGTATGTGAAAGCAACAACAAAGTTAGCTAGCAAGTATAGACGATAGCGAGTTTGCTTGTACCTCATTGAGTTCGTTGCTATCTCAAAATGGAGAATCGCGTTTTGTTCTTAACTTTTCTTTCATGGAATGAGGTGACAGAACGACCATTTGAACCGACCGAATCGCATTACAGAGTTAACCACGAACATGTTCCTTTACCGGTTCAAGTGTTTCCACCACTGAACCGAACTACACCGAATTTTGAAGTAGTTTCCAGTCCTGGTTTGTAGTAATTTCATAGGGGAATGGAATGATATGGGAGCATTCCACACCGAAAAAAATATTGCCATGTAAAATAATGTAATTGCAATGTTATTTGTAATGTATGTAAACGAAAAATTGATAATTTCACATTTAAAATTGCTAAATTATCGTTATTTTTGTCATTTTTAAAGGAAAATTATCAAAAGGATATTGCAATGTACTACGTTGCAATATAAAATTTGAATGTCAAAATTACATTATAGCTTCGGAGGCCGAATTTTACATTAAATTGTAGATGTAATATGATATGTTGTCGCACTAACAATAAAAATGTAAGTATTACAACGTGCAATGTACTTTCTTCGTCGTTTAGTCTAACGCAATAATACGAACGTATGATCGCGTCGGTTCGTGCGTTTGGTGTACGCACGCGTTTTGGTGATACATTTTTATAATATTTAATATTAGAAAGTAATAGCTAAGTAATAATAATCGATAATAAAAGTGGAAGAAAATTTAATTCCCATTTAGTTGAATTCCGAAGACGTCACTATTTTCGCCCGGGTAGAAGTTATCGACCGCTGTGGTGTAGTGGTAAGCAGTGCGCGCTTCCACTCCGCAGGCCTGGGTTCAAGCCCTGTTCAACGTCACAAAAAAGTTTAGAAAAAAGGTTTTTTCTTAACAGCGGTCACCCCTCGGCAGGCAATGGCAAACCTCCGAGGGTACTTCTGCCATGAAAAAGCTTCTCACAAAAATACAATCGCCGTTCGGAGTCGGCATAAA
>JAPVRG010257816.1:0-11827 GCA_029783565.1 Rhagoletis cerasi
GTGGTAGGTAATGTTGCAATAAAGTGCGTTCAGGATAGCCCAATTTGCCAACTTTTCAATTTAATTGCGTTCCGGTAGCATTTACAAGTATACAGATATAGCAAATCATGGACTACAACTTGCTTCTTATTCTGCTCTGGAAAGATTCACAATTACAATTGCCCATGCAGGCTACAGTCAATTGGCGACCAGTGTAGCAGTGACGAAGCGGACGGGCGACCAACTGGACGACTGAATGAGCTGGCTGCAGCAGTGTCAGTGGGAATGATTGTCGGCACGTGTACCAGTGTTTATTTGTGTTCATCTGTGGGGGTGCGGGTGTATGCGAAAGTGATGAGCTTGCTCTGGTTGCTGAATCTGCTTCAGCATTCTGTGTACATGCCACCCTCTCTTGGGGCACTGCTAGGCGTAAAAATAGAACTGTGCGGCTGTGAGTAATCAAGCGCGGCAAGGACAACAAGAAAAAAGGATAGAAAAGGAAAGGAAAGCTTGTTGCAATTACGCTGCTGCTTGAGTGGAAGAAGAAAAAATATTAAGGGGGAATAAAAATAAAACGAATTTTATTGATTTTCTCGTCGAGTGCAAATTTCTATGCTATTTCATTCTCAACGTACATTTCCGCTTTGTTTTAATGCTGCCATCATCAATAAAGTCTACGTCCACGCCAGCAAAGTGACGACAAATAGGCGTAAAGTAGATGCGACTTCGCGTGCGGTACGATTGACCGAGCAGAATAGCGCCCGAATTTATGCTATACAATTCAATTGAATTGTTGATTAGCGGAAACGGATACGGAAATGGAGCGGCGGCGGAATAAAATACAAACGATAGCAAAAGAGTAAAACACAAAACAGGCAGGAAATTGAAAATATTGCACATGCAATTTCGGGAGTGGGGAAAAGCTCTGAAGAATTTACTTACCATCGCAATACGAGATATGCAATAAAAAATAATGCAAAGAGGCATTAAATACTGAAAAGGCAGTCGAGCAATTTTTCCACTTCCTTTCCAAAGAACGGCACGCACTCGCACAGCGACGCCAGAAAGCGAAAAAGCGTTCGAGAGAAAATACCGGAAAGAAATATGGCTAGGATTATGCATGGCTGCTGAGCGCGCAGAAATTTATTTCGGTCGGCATTTCTTCATCGTGGGGATTTCTTGCAAGCGCAGGCAATTAAAGGTTGTGGTTGTTTCTTTTTTCTGGCTTGGGGGTTTAAAATGCAATATTGGCTTGGTGCTTACTATGGGTAAAAGTGAGTGGGTGTGGTAAGAAAGATGATGCCGTAAAGATATATATTAACGAATATACAATAAAGAAATTAAAATGATGCTTAAGGCGTCAATTTTATGGCGATGAAAACATAATTTCAGCGTTATGCGGGTTTAATTTGCGAAGGAAATTTAATTTAGCTTCAGAAGGGAAATAAGTAGAAGGGATTGAGAAAGTGAGGGCATATATATTACACTCAGAAAAAAATGCCCAAACCGGGAGCAAAGATGTTTACACATCAAAATTCATAAGTACCGGGTACTCACGCCTTTTTTCAGTTTAAGGATGTACCAATTTTTTTTTACAATTTCACTCAAAAATTTCATTCTATAAAAATGAAAGTACACACATAAGTGCCCTAGCATTTGAAAAGCACAAGTGTGTCATGAAGTTTTTAAATTCAGTTGACAGAAAAACAATAAACTCAAAGAGATTGATGCAAAGTGATAGGGAATTACTGTGCTTGAAATCTTTTGAGTAGCAGCTACAACTGAGCTTACTTTATTATCGAGAAAAAAATTTTTTAGTATTCGAGATTTTCATTCTCTGACTCCATGTCAATTTCAATTCTGATTCAAATAATAATATAACTGGTTCAAATGAAAGCATTCAATGTTAGATGTACTGAGCTTTTATTAAAGCTATCACACTCCTTTTATGAACCAAAATTTAAATGGGCAGGGGGTCTCCCTACTACACTGCAACTACGAGTGACTCATAGCTTGCCAACCAGGGATGGGCGTTTTTGAATAAATTATTATTCAAATAAAAAATAAAATTTTATTCATAAGTTTTCTATGATTGAATGACGAATAAATTTTTATTCTTCATTCACGAAAAAACAAATAACGAATAAATTCTTATTCATCATTCAAGTAATTTCGAATGAAGAATACATTTTTATTCTTCATTCAAAAAACATCAAATAACGAATAAATGTTTATTCATTCAACTATTTTCGGATGAAGAATCAATTTTTATTCAATAAACTGGCTCCGGAACTGTTCCCAAACTGTTTCCGGAACTTGTCCCGAACTGGGCCCAAACTGGTTGCCGAACTGGTCCTGAACTGATCCCAATCTGGGCTCAAACTGATCCAGCACTGCCCCGAACTGGTCCCAAACTGCTTCTGGAACTAGTTCCGGAACTGGTCCTAAACTCGTTCCGGATCCGTCCCCCATACTGGTTTCAAAACTGGTACCGACTTGGTCAATAAAAATTTATTCTTCATCAATAAAAAATTATTCTTCATCCGAAATTACTTGAATGATGAATAAAAACAGGGACGTAACAGTTATAAGTTTTATCGGAAAAACGTTATCTCGAACTTAAAAATTAAAAACGGTGCCCGAATTCTGAAGTTTAACAAAAACGTTGTTTCATAACAGTTATTAGATGAGAAATATTTTTTCCGTTGCCGATAACAGTTATTTCCCAACGTTTATTTTTTACGTTGGTTGATAACAGTTATTGCCCAACGTTTATTTTTACGTTGCCAATAAGAGTTATTTCCCAACGTTTATTTTTCATGTTGGTTGATAACAGTTATCGCCCAACGTTTATTTTTACGTTGCCTGATAACAGTTATTTTAGTGTCTCACTTTTAATTTCATCATCTTTATGTTCTTCTCCATCTCCATCTTCATCAATATCTTTATAACACAACGTTTATCAGACAACGTAAAAAATAAACGTTGGGAAATAACTATTATCGGCAACGGAAAAAATATTTCTCATCTAATAACTGTTATGAAACAACGTTTTCGTTAAATTTCAGAATTCGGGCACCGATTTTAATTTTTAAATTCGAGATAACAGTTATTTTTGGTCCCTGAATAAAAATTTATTCGTTATTTGATATTTTTCCATGATAAATGAGAATTTATTCGCCATTCGAAATTTCTTGAATGAAGAATAAAAATTTATTCGTCATTCTAAATTATTTGAACGATGAAGGAAAATTTATTCTTGTTTTTTTTTTATTCGATTATTAATTTTCCTGATAACGCACATCCCTGTCGCCAAAGATGGGCTTTTAACAAATTAAGGCTAACATTTAAAGTATTATTTACTTATCATTAAACGTTCTGTGCCATTAATCATGCCTAATTGCCAACGCACTTAAGAGAAATAAAATTAAAATTCAAATGCGCTGCGTCACGTGACTAAGAGTATCATTACTCCATGCACTCCATATTTATGTACAGAAAATATTACAACTAAATATATGACAATTACCCCCACTCGCACGTTCAGCCAAATGGGCAGTCACAAAAAAGTGTAATTTTTAAAATAACAAAAAAAAATAAAAATATTTAAGCGGCACACACGTTCGCAGTTTGAGTCATAAATTTCAGTTTTTGCGCGCAGAAACATAAATTTATTTATAACAATTGCTGATTTTGCGTATTATTTTTTTTCTGCACGTGCGCACGCGAATGTAGCGAATGAGCATGTTTATAAATACTCCTACTGGAGTATTTACTACTAGGGTCTATTTTATGAAGGAGATTTTTTTTTTGTAAATCCGTTAAGCCAAAATTTATGCGTCTCATAAATGACAAATGAAATTTTATAGCAGGCGAAATGAGTGTGTGGATTTTATTAATGGGCTACTTAAAAATTGTGGAATTTCTTTGCTTTCGTGGTTTGTAGAAGAAAAATGGAGAAGATAGAAGTGCGTAAGAAGTTGAAAAAGTTTTAGAGCAGCAATTCATAAGGTAAATTCAATTAAATTTAATGTTAAATGGCTATATAAAAATTTAAATTATTGTTTCTTACCAAAGATATTTAGGGATGCAAAAAGACTGCACAAAAAGTTCAACATACCTGTAAGAAAGAGAAAAAGCAATGGAACTAGGAAAATAATTTCAATGTTCAGATAAATGAAACTCAGAACTATGTAAGTATTTTAAATATCTCATAACAAATATGTAAACTGTAAACATAAAAAATATAACGGCAATGTAGCCAGAGTTAAAAAATTCTGCACAAATTTCAGTTTCATTTCACTTTTTTTTTAATAAATTACTTTTTACCGTCCATCTTCTACATCCATTTTTTTGAAGACATACATCTGGGCCATTCTATACAATATTTACATCTCAATTTTTTTTTGCGATGAAATAGTTTTTTTTACATTCTTTATCGAAAAAAGAAGACACCTTTTTTTTGATTTCGTCATGATATTCGAAAATCTTGAAAAAAAATTCCCAAAATTTTGAACTCACGGAGAAGTATCTTTTTTGAATTGTTTGCAGTTAATACACTATTTGTCGGAGAAAATCAGTTGAGGTATCAAAATGTGCGTAATTACCTCGACTTTCCATGAGAGTGTGAGTTAGATTAAAATAAAAAAAAAATTTTTCATTAAAAAATTGCATTTTTTAACTTTTTATTTTTTTTATTAACTTCAGCAGTTCGATTTTTTTCTTTTTCAACCTGAATAGTTGTCAAATCTTATGGAACACGCTGTAAAAATTTTAGAATGGAAACACCAAAACTTTAGAAGTTACTAGTTTTTTCATGCCTGCGTACATAAATTTCAGCGCGCAGGCATGCGCTGCTGTGGGTTCACAGTTTCGTTTATTTATTATTCAACTTTAGTACACAAGATTATAATTATCTCATTAACGTACCAAACAACGAGTTTCGCTTCTTATGTTGATGAGTTGAAATTCAAATTAAATGATAAAGTTCCGGGATTTTTTTTCGAGATTTTCGAATATCATGGCGAAATAAAAAAATAAGTGTCTTCTTTTTTTCGTTAAAGAATGTAGAAAAAAAATATTTCACCCCAAAAAAAATATTCAGGTGTAAATATTGTATGGAATGACCCATACGTATTCTTTTTGGTTGTGGTAGTTTCCGACAGGGTGGGTGTATGATGAATTTTGGAACGAATTTCCGTCATCCCTCGTCGTGCCAATTTTAAATAACCATAAATTGATGTCCAGCTTTTAAGAGAACAGAATTTTATGTACAGTTTATGTATGACCAAAATTTAAAATTTAAGTTTATAATGGCGAAAATTTATGTCCAGTTTTAAAAAGACTAATCACTGTGCAGTTTTTAATTTAACAAAATTTTATCAAGATTTTAATTCATCAAAAATTTGTGTTCAGATTTTAATTTATCAAGAACTTGTGTAAAGTTTTTTAATGCCCAAAAACGTATGTATACTTTTCATCTGATGAGAAATATGTCACCAAAATCACATAAATGTCCAGTTTTGAAAAAATAATGTACAAAGACGTATATATGTATGTCCTTGTGGCATTTTCTATGCTTCTGTCCTGCATTTTCACTAACGCCATTGAAATGCTTGAGGACGTCTCAAATGGGGAAGTAAGAAGAAATAGCAATTTAACAAAAATTTAGGCCCAGTTTTTGCATGATTAAAAATTTATATCCTATTCTCGAATGACCAAAAAATATATGCCCAGTTTTTAATAAACCGAAGACAAAATTTTGTACAATTTTAAATTATCAAAAATTTGTGTCCATATTTTTATTGCCCTAAAACGTACATATGTATGTATACTTTTCATCTGACCAAAATGTGTGACCAAAATTAAATGTCCAGTTTAAAAAAAAAAAGTATGTACAATTTCTAAGTGACCAAAAATGTATGTCCTTGGAGCAGCTCCTATACTGTACTGCATTGTCAATAACGGCTTTGAAATGCTTGGGGTCCTCTCAAATGAGGAAGTAAAAAGAAATCGCAATTTAAAAATTTATATCATATTTTCGAATGACCAAAAAATGTATGGCCAATTTTCTAAATACCGATGACCTAGTATGCCCCGTTTTAAATGAAAAAAAATATGCCCAGTTTTTAATGTCCAAAAACTTATGTCCGGATTTCAAATGAACAAAAAATAGTAGATACCCAGTTTTTAATAACTATACCGAAGACCTATGTATGTCCAGTTTTAAATGAGAAAAAAAATATGTCCGGTTTTTTATAGCCAGCTTTTAAATGACCAGCAATTTGTGTGCGGTTTTTAATCTACCAAAAATGTATATCCAGGTTCTTAATGATCAAAACTTTAAGTCCAATTAAAAAAAAAATGTATGTCCAGTTTTTCAGTAACCAAAAATGTATCTCCTTGGAGCGTTTTCTATACTCATGTAATGAAATGTCAAAAACGCGATTGAATTGCGTTCAGATCACTCGAGAAGTAAGAAGACATTTCAAAAGTGGGCTTGCAATCACTACTAAAATTCCCAAGAAGCATAGGTGTGTTCTTCAACTTTTTTAAGGATCGGACTGCATCTGAATTGCCGACCTAATGCCCGCCAGATTAACCTATCTTATCTAAATGTGTCAAAAACGCTTAACTTTGGGGTGCCTTGACTTTCAGAAATAGAATTTGTGATGCATGAATCGTGGCCATGTTGGAGAACAAAAACCACTTTCCCATTTTTCCAAACAATCACCGAGATTTTGCTGAACGCTTACTAAATCCAAATTAGTATCGATTCTGAATAAACGCCTGAGGAAAATAAAGAATAATACTCTATTTCAATAAATTCCGAAGCCTAGGTCGTTTTTTTGCCACTAAGTTTCAGAAACTTACTCATAGCAATTTTCATTGAATCGGTTATTTCGAAAGATAAGAAATCCTTTTTAACTATTTTACAACCGAAGAAAGCGAGATAATAATCTTCAAGGAAGTTAAGCTAATATGCTCGCTTATGGAAACCTACACGGTGCAGCCCCCACTACCACTAATAACGACTTAAGTCATATGAAACTGTTGTGACGCAAAACTGTCAACACAATAATTGGATTAAAATAAAAATCACACAAATAGATAGCACTAAATAACTAAGCATGAACGTACATAAAAATACATCTATGGAGATATTAGATACATATGTCTGTACATATGTATGTATGTAGATAAACAACTACTCATAATTTTACAATAACTTGAGCACTTGACGACGTGTTTGTGGTGCCACAAAGAAAGCAGCTAACAGCTATGTATGTATGTAGCGGGTGGCAACCTTTCTATGCGAGAGCTTAGGCATATGCACTTGCATTCTGCACTTGTGGTTGGGTGCAATGCAACCATGCATTGTGTAATATGAGTGGCAATGGAGAATAAATAAAAAGTCAAGTGGCAATAAACTGCTTAAAAAGTAACGACAAAAGTTAGAAAACACCCGTTAGAAGGGCGCAAACCACAGGGATATGAAAGGAAATATTAGAACGGACTTGAAAATAAGCTTTGGTAGACTGGTTTTGGAGAAGGTTAAGGTTGTAAGAAATGTATATACAGGGTGTCCCAGAAGTAACCTGCCAAACTTTAGGAGAAGGTAGGTGTGGGGGGTGAGCTCCCTGATAAGCAACAATTTTTCAGGTAAAAGTATCACCGTTTTTAAAATATTGAAATTTTTTTTGAATTAAAAAAAATCTGGCCTTTTCAGGTATTTTCTTTAACTGCAGTAAAAAAAATTTATATTTTTTAAATTTTTTTAATTTGAAATTTTTTTATAATTTACATACATGCTGTGAAAATACATGAAAAGGTTTTTTTTTTTTAAATTAAAAAAATTGTAAAAAATTTAAAAAACGTGACTTTTACCTGAAAACTTTTTGCTTATCAGGGAGCTCACCCCCCACCTACCTTCTCCTCAAGTTTGGCAGGTTACTTCTGGGACACCCTGTATAAAGCGGTTTTAAAGTGATAATGACTGACTATAAAAGGGCTTAACTGTTTGAAAATATATATAGTAACTATGAGGGAAAAAGAAATACATACACATGTACATATTTTAGATGACAAGAGCTAAGTTTATGTATTCTTATAAGCACATTCCACCAACAAGTTGCAAAATTCAACACCAAGGAATTAAATCTGCTAACCACTGCATACTTTTGAGAGAAATACTAAAAACATTTTCCTGCTGAAGCCATACATAGTAATGAAATCTTATACCTTCAAGTTTAACAATTTCTAACTTTTAAACAAACTCACTCCGGAAAATGCATGTATGCTTGGATATGTACGAGTTTAAAGCTTCTTGAGACGATACAAGTTTCATAGTAACTAGGGAACGCATAAGTACATACATATACATAAGTACATAAGTGGGTATAAAGATAACTACATACTTATGATGCGGAAAATTTTGTGCGGCACGTAATTTTGTGGTGAGCGAAAATATTAAAATGTGGAAAATAAATATATATACAGTGACTCAAACAAATGTCTACGTGTTGATTTTATTCTAATATTCACAATGTTTTTCAAGTTAAAACTTTTTTGATATTTTTTCTTTAACTAAAACCGCATAAATCAAAGTTTCAGACTTTATTTGGAATTTAGAAAAATGTATCAAATTTTCATCGAAATTTCGAGCTATGAATCCGAATTTTTAGAAAATTTTTGGGTATGCAGTTTTATCAATAAGTTGCAAGTTTGAAAACCGACTCAAAAATCGCATTGCTTTTTAATAATTCTTTTTTGCTGACGGATTTTTGCACTTTTTTCCATATAAACACGAATTTCTCATGAATTAAAATACGTACGACCACTCACAATAACATATCCAAAAACCAACGCCAGTTTTTATAATTTTACGGGCTATAAAACTGCATACCCAAAAAATTTTCTAAAAATTCGGATTGAAAAGCTCGAAAGTTCGATGAAAATTTTATTTTTTTTAATTCTATATAAAGTTTAAAACTTTGATTTATGCGGTTTTGATTAAAGCATAAACAATATTTTTATAAAAAAATATTAAAAAGAGTTTTAACTTGAAAAACATTGTGAATATTAAAAAAAAATCAACACGTAGACATTTGTTTGAGCCACTGTACATACGGGCATATTCTGAAAAGAGACAACCAAAAGCAACAAAATAAAAATCCACCTAGGCCAAACTTGATAATGCAATTCAATACCTATATATTTCGTTTTTAAGTAACTTAAATTTTATACTAATCCGGTCCATTACATAGCAAGATAATAAACTTACTTTCCAAGAAGCTCTCCTCATACTGTAATAGAAATTGATAAAGAATTGAAAATATATGTAATAGTTTAGTACATTCTATGTTTTTTAAGTCTTATATAAAAAATCATCCAAAAAAATTACGGACGCAGGATTTTAATACCAAAGCTAGTTCGGGTTACTCTCGCTACTTGCTTACTAATTTTCTAGGAAAACTAAAGGATACCAAGTGTAAGGCCCATAAAAATTGTTGCGTCCGTGCCGTGCAATGACACAGATCTACAAAAACTTACTTTCAGTAAAAAATTCACAACGGCATTCATATTTCTAGAGTATGTTTAGGTGACAGTGAATATATATTTCGTTTTTTAAAATTGGCTCTTAGTTGCGAATTAAGAGCAATTTTGGAAAATTGTCGCTTGTTAAAAGTAAACATACTAAGAAAAATTTTAAACTTTAAAGAAACTAGCAGGTATTATTTATTTATTTATTTATCTATTTAGTCTACAGGTTATCCCTACAGACTATTTATAATTTAATACAGTAAATTAATTTAATTTAAATTTAGATAAAGTGACAGTAAAATCTATTTGGTGCGCATAATTGTTACTTACGTACTTACGTATACTTCTAGCAATTGGTTCGTTATAGCCATAATTAGTTCTATGGGACGTTTCGACAAGCAAACGGTTATGCCTTAATTCACGAGATGAAGTATTAGAATTCAAAATACAGTATAATTCATCACAATCAATTTTATGATTCATTAAGTTGTGAACTAATATTAAAGCGAAGTAAGTTCTTCGATCTTCTAAAGATTGTAAGCCAAGAAGTTTCCGTCTTCGAATGTAGTGCGGCAAACCGCTAGGCCAATTTAGTTGAAATAAAGCCATCTTCGTAAAAGTTCTTTGAACTCTTTCGATTTTATTAATATGCGACGAATAGTAGGGATTCCACACCAGACAACAATAGTCAAGATGGCTCCTAACTAATGAGTTGTACAGAGATTTTAATGTGCAGGGATCTTTGAATTCTCTCGAATTTCTTCTAATGAATCCCATCATAGAAAATGCTTTAGAAACAATACAGTCAATATGTGTGTTAAGGAACAAATGATTAACGGATCACCATTGCTGAAACACAACAAGATCAGATTGCAGATTATGGCAATCAGTTAAATGACGTATCGGCAGATAGACTGCGAACATTAAACATTTAGCAAATTTGCAGTGTTGAGGTTATTCCTTTATGAACAATATAAACAGCAGTGGTCCACAATGAGTTCACTGCGATATTCCAGACCATGCATTGATGACAGTGTCAGATTTTGTGGGACCTATCTTAACCAAAAGTTTCCGCCCGACTAAAAAACTTTCGAAAAATTTCAAAAGTGTGCCTCTAATCTCGTATATAGAGAGCTTTCGTAAAAGAATGAGATGGCTGACTTTTTCAAAAGCTTTAGAGAAGTCGGTATATATGACATCCGGCTGATATTTTTGCTCGAGAGCCTTAACAATTTGATTCGTGGTAATTAAAAGATTAGTGCATGTGGAGATCCAGGAACAAACCCGTGTTGAAATCGGCTAAAGACATCTTTAGCATGTTGAAAAAGTTTAGTATTTAAAATATTATCAAATATTTTAGCGAATGTGTTTTTGCTAACTATCGTTCTATCATTGATAATGTTGTTGCGATCACCTGACTTAAATATTGCTGTAATTGAGCAAAGTTTCCAGCAATCTAGGAAAATACCATGTTCAAGGGAAATGTTAAATAACAGGGACAAAGGAAGAAAAATAATATAAGAAATCATCTTTAAAAATACAGGAGCAAAGCCTTCCAGGTACCGACTAGAGCTGGGTTTTAGGTTGGAGATTGCCAGCGAAACGTCATCAGAAGAAATTTCAAAGTTAGTTGTTGAATTAAAATTCACTGCTGGATCAAATAAATCAGAACGCGTGTCGGAGATCTCATTGAATTTCTCATAAACTTTTTGAAAGAACTTCGCGAATAAATTACAAGTTTCCAAAGTATATTCAGATGTCACTGGATTGCCCTTGAGATTCAACTCCACAGTGGAAATGTATCGATTAAATAAGAAATTATGCAAGCAATCGTATTCTTTTTTCAATTTAATAAGACATAAATTATAAACCTCGCTCTTGGATTCCTTAAATTTTGTATACGCCTTATTTTTATTAGCATTCAAAAATTTTCAATTTGATTTAAATCACTTTTGAACAAACAAGTATCAAATTTGACGTAATGGACAGCCATGAGATTCGCCTTTCAATTGGTAAAAATTACGTAACGATATATTGTATAAGTCGTAGATGTGGCGAAAAAATTCGATGCATCGCTAGTTTTTCAACGAAACTCTTGCTTCAACTGTATAAATAAGTTACAAATATGAGCGAACAAATGCGTAAAAGTGCGATAGGAGCCCACATCTACTCATCGAAGCTGTGTGAAGTGCATTATTGAAAATATGTACATATGCCACCCTTGGGTCCTTGGGATATCCTTGTTGAGAATTATAAATGTATACCGTTAAACTCATATGAAGTGTTTTTGAAAAGCATTTAAAAA
>JAPVRG010257835.1:1911-15512 GCA_029783565.1 Rhagoletis cerasi
TAATCGCAGTTTGTCACAGATTTTTATTTTAATACTTTGATAGGGAAAGAAAAGTTAATTATATATGTTTTCTAGTATATTTGTGTCAAAATCTCATAAGCCGAACTTTGAAAAATTTTAAAAATCTGGTGTTTTAACTAAAAAAGACACTTGTTTTACAAGTATCCCATATTATATATCATTCAGCTTATGTTTCTATAAAATTTTGATAACAAAAATGTCAAAAATCTCTGTTTTTTACAAATTTTAATTCAATACTTTGGTACGAAAAAGAGTACTAAATTGGCCATCCGGCCTTCTTTTCTTCCCCTTTCTCTCGTGTTTCGTAAACTTCCACAATACAACCTTGAGCTAAGGAAGCCGCGAAAACTAGCTGTCACTACGTATATCACCTTTTATTATTGCATCATGAAATTTCTGTACGATTTTTTAAAAGAAATCTAAAAAAATTCTGAATAAAATCCGAGAAAGCTCCTCACATCGCACCGATTTTCTTCCGAAATTTCGTAAGCAAATCGAAGTGTACACAATAAATTTCATTTTAGAAAATTCGCCATAAAATCGGAAAGGAAATATTGATTTCTTTACAAATTCTTTAATATTTCTCTATTATTCAGAAAACTCTGTAAGCATGGTTTGCAGGGTACATATGTGCATACACTTACATATATTGATCTTAAACTACAGGGAAAAAATGGCCTAAATGTCCAATATGCATTTACAAATCAACCGATATTGTGAGCGACAAGTTAAGTACGGATTGAAAGGTTTTGAAAAAATATAAATAATTTCTAAATTCAATTACATTTGTTGCTCATTTGAAATGCGCAGCATGTCACTGGGCATGAAGTGACAAAAATTTGTCTGACAAAGTTGTGAACTAACAAGTAATTTTTAACAAAAAAAAAAAACAACCAACTTCAATTCTCTTATAAAAAACTTGGGAATTCCGTTAATTTCTTCATTATCCAATGATTGGAACTAAACCAAATTAGCATGGAACCACTCATGAGGTACCACCTTTCCGATAAAAATAGATCTATCGTAATTTGTTCACATAAAAAAACATATTCCGACGAATTGATAACCTTCCCCTTTTTGTGAAGTCGGTTAAAAAATAAGCATATATATTACTTTAAATACTGTCTTTATTGCAAATAATAGTCTTAAATCTGTTTCCATATAAACATTTTTAAATACAACAAAGTGTTCGTTATTTCAACGCCTAGTGGGAATTTGACATTCGACTTTTCTTTTAAAAATTGCGTTCGCGTATCTTTTAATTATTGAAAATCTACAGGTTTTTGCGTTAAATAAACTTAAAACTTGAAAATTAGGGGAAATTGGGGGGAAGCTGTTAGTTTCTGCTGGAAAAATGTTTGCCAACAGCAACTTGCCAACAGGAAAACAGCTGATCAAAAACAGCTGGTAGGAATTTACGCAAATCACAAAATTGAATTTGATGGTTTGGAAGTTAAAAATGATAAAATGCGACTAATTAAATTTGCAGAACTACGTAATTATTCGTTTAATCAATAAACTGGGTTTTCGTAAGTTTGAAATTTTACACTTTTGAATGTAAACAAAAATTCTATCAGCCGTTCGTCTAACTTGCAAGTTTCTGCAAATTTTCTGTTCGCGTACTATTCTGAAGATTTTAAACGAACGTACCTAAAATAAACTGAAAAGTCCAAAAAACCTTAAATGAGAGTGACAGTAAAAAATGTTGAGTGAAACATTTTAAATCCACTTATGTTTTTATAAATATATGTATACATGTGTTTGTAAGTATTTCTGACTATAGATATGTACATAAATCTATTAAAAATACAATGAACCAGTATGTAGGTAGGCACAAAGCAGCTTTGTCGAAGTGCTGTTCACCTCTTTGAGAATCCGGAAACAAAACATAAATGTCTCATCTCCTAGCCACAAGCGCACTCAAAACTGAAAAATGGAAACGAATATTTCACCTGTTTTTAAATGAAACCGCCAAAGGTCAATATAAACAGTCGCTTTTCTCACCTTCACTTACATTTACGTATACACATTCGGTTGATTCAAATTAATGTACGCTTGAATTTCTTCAAAATATTAAACGACAGAGCGTGGAACTACCGTTAGGTATTACTGCGAGGAGGGGGAGCATTCTATTCTTTTCTATGCATATCTGCTGTGTTGTTCTGTTTAACGGAAATTCCTTGGTATAGTGCTTGTCTTATAACCCACAATGGACACATTTTTCTATAAACTCAAGCATGCGCTAGACGTGTAGAGGTGTAGTACAAATAGTTCTCGTAGGTAAGTCCGTTCAAGTATATACAGTCGTTCAATGCCTTCCAATATATTGGCCTGAGTATGGATCCTTGAGACACGTGCCCGGAGATATTATGGGCCATTAATAAGCCTATCGTAGTGCGATTTTCATGGAATGTGCTAAGAAAAAATCACTTGAATCGATATGATCGCATAATTCAAAACATAAGTATTCAATGATGAAATTTTGGTTGATTTTAGGAAAATTCAGAATGCGCTGGATTCAACAGAAGTACCCTTTTTATTTTTTAACTCCATCGTCTGTTTCAAAACTAATACTGAGAAAAAAGTTTAGTTACGCGAACTAAATATGTTTCTCTCAACATGACATGGCTATAGTTACCTTATTTGGTTATAGCTAGAAAATCATGTATTGATAGAAAAATTTTTCTAGTACGAACCTCTAACCTCTCAGCCACAATTAGTTTAGTTGACTCAAAAACCCCTTTCCTGAGTGTTCCCAGTGTAGAAAGGTTATGAAATAAAAATTACAAATTATTTGTTTCATGCATTGTTTGAGGCTCCTTAATGTGCCTACAAGTAAGCAAATAAATATGTTAGCATTTATATATTTTCAGTTAAATTAGATATTGAAGCAGGTGCCCTTCCTAAATATCCCGAAATAACCGGTAGGAGAATACGTCAACAACGCCAGAAAAGTCCTCCTAGATACTTGAAGGGCATTATTATTTAGGGCATTTCGGATTAATTTGACACATATGACATGATGTCCAAAACGAAAAAAAAGTAATTTAAGGAAAATAATGAGAGTTTGTATCAGGAATAGGGGCAGCCATGTCGAACGAATGATAATGAATAAAAAGTAAAAGTTTTTGTTTTAGTCACATATTTTTAAAATTTGTTCTTTCTTATAAAATTTAACCCTACACTGGTTTAGCCCGCAATCCGCCTATGGGTTACTTCTTTCATTTAAGTCTTATTCCTTTTTGGATAGCTAAAAACGTAATACTTGTTTTTAAAATAATTTGCAGAATAGGAAACACTTAATGAAAACTCTTTAATGCAAAAGTTTATCAAGCAGCCATTTTTAATTGATATACCCTTTAACTAAGAACAGAAAAAATGGGAACCTTGAACTAACATTTATAAAAAAATTGACGTACAGCAAAAACAAATATTTTTTTTTTAAAGTCTTTAAAGTCAAATATCTCTAAAACGTTATGGACATAATGCCATATAACCAAATTAATCAGAAATTACCTAAATAATAACGTCGTCTAAGACGACCTTCCCGGCAACCCTGTATGTGCACAAATAACATAAACTATGCACTTAATAAGGACATTTTATTAGATAGTTTGTTCACGCCTACTAATCCGGTATTTAGAATTTGTCAAAGAAATGAAGTAGACACAGCCAGGAATGAGGACAAATAAATAAGTACTGTCATAGAGCAAGTGAACTTTTACTGCGGCATTTGGAAGGGAGGGAGTGTTAAGTTTCGTCACACATAAATACAAGCCACAAGGAGCGTTAGTCAACAAAAACCTATTTTCATTTTACGTACATACATATACTTATAATTCTTTCCGATTCGACTTCAATTCAATTGGAATTTGGTCTGTTAGATAGTTAAATATTTCAAGAAAATTTTTAAATTGTAGCTTTCTTACTCGTATTCCCTATAACAGAACATGTTGAAAAAGATACGCAGAACAATGTGTGGTGTTTGTCACTGTACGCGCATCCGTTTACGAGCGTTAAATAAAAGAATACCCATTAAAGATACTTTCACTTAAAATTGAAAGCAAACTTACTTTTTATTAAGCATCCGATAAATCAGATTTAGAGTTTAAAGTTATTACCATTCTCATTTTAAGCTCAAACTCACTCATCGGGCTTCTGTCCCTTATATTTCCCTTTTTATACGAGTAAGTTGTGCTCTTTCATTCATCTACCTTTACTATTTCTTCCAACTTTCACTAACCCTCCCAAGCTCTGCATCATCTTTTTTATTATTACGAACAAACTTTTATTCATAAATGTTTGAAATTTTCGATTCAATTCTATTTGCTACAAAAATTTTCGCACAAGGGTACAAAGTCAGCTTGATTACGTTACTTGTACTCGCGCAAATGTTTGGTTGGCGCTGAATATAATCAAAATCTAAGACCTTAGCGACACGTTAACTATGTACTAACTTGGCTGATAACCAGCAGTGGCTCTTACATATTTACCTAGTTCAACTCGTCTCGTTTCATCATTTATGTGTGTATGTATAAAATTCTCTAAATTATCCCTATATTATTTTAATGTACTCCTAAAAAAAAGTACGTACGTACCTTGCAGTCAAAACTACTGGTTCTGCTCAAGCTTACTAGCAGTTTTCTTTGCAACTCAACTAAATAGTTCGCCTGCCATATTTTTTTTTTTCGTATTAACAAGTTCTATGATATTAAAAAGTAGTATCAATTCGTCGAAATATTTTTTTGTTATGTATGTTACCGGCGGCCGCTGTGGTGTGCGCACTACCATTCCGAAGGGCTTGGTTTTAGCCCAGATCCGAGCAACATAAAACGGCAGCCAATGGCAAACCTCCGAGTGTATTTCTGCAACATCAGGGCGCACTCCACAAATCGGAGGAGAAACTCGGCCAAACACTAACGTATTGTGTAAGCGCCAATCTATTATTATTATTATGTTACCGGATGACTCTGGAACACGTTAACCATTTTCGATAATTTTTTTTTATCGGAAAGGTGGTACCCAAGGTTGGTTCCATAATAATTTGGTTTAGTTCCGACCATTGGATCATGAAGAAACTAATGGTCGGTTGTTTTTTTTTTGCTTACAAATTACTTATTTAGATGGCGATGTTCCACCCTCAGCCACTCGTTTGCCGTCTACAGACACTTTTAAATTATAGCCTTATATGAGCTTATTTGTTTATTTAATGAGCTTGTTCACATATAACGTCTGGTCTTCCTGGCCAATAATAAATTTCCCTGTATTAACAAAAATTACTAGCAAAAATAGACAGATTGGCAGGTGCTGGAGTAGAGATATGCAGAAAATTCCATTAAATCTTAATTTATACATAGTTATAACCAAAGTTAAATTGTATTTATGTACATATGTGTGTACAATTCACCCAGAGTCGCAGCCCATAGTCGGCGTAATAACTAAATATACGTAAGTAATTTTCCAACTGACACAATTCTAGCCAATTGCGAATTAGTATGACTTACCACATTTAATACAAGTTCACGTACTAGAATTTTTACTGTCATTCGGAAATAGAAGCCCATAATAATGCCTTACCAACAACTTAATCTTCACCCTGCCGAATTCCCCTTACTTTAACAAAGGATAAGTGAATTTAAAATGGGCATTTGGTATCAGACATACTCCTAAGCCGCTTTACTGAATAAAGTACGTAAAATGTAGAGCCATCGCCCGGAGAAGCTCGGCGTTCGGTAGTAACTTCGGCGTCACATTATTTTTCAACTTACTTAGTAAGGCTTGATCGGAGGTGTTCATTTTGTGCTTTAGTAATAGATAACAATAGGCATGATAACAATTTTGGTACTAAAAGCTGAAAGAAAACATCGATTACCTCGTAAAGTGCTTACCTATTTTCCAACTGGGTACATACTACATATGCATACACATGTATGCATTTGTGTGCAGGTGCCAGAAATGTAAAAGCACTTTGCAACTTGTTCGTTCAGCCATATTCGTATGACAACTCTAAATCCCATCAAAAATGCTATGATTAGGTTTCTGTTTTACCACATCCACTTCACCAGGTGTGATTTGCTTAAATTGCAAGATGATTTTATTTAAGATGCTTTTTTATGCAGTCCTTAGTAGAGGAAAATCATTTTCGAGCATTGAATGTTTCACATAAATACCGCAAATGCACAAATATATTTACATATGTGAAACGTTCAATAAGTATTTAAAATATGCACATAAGCTGGAAAAACGTCATAACTCAAAACATGAAAAAACCGCGAGTCGGATACTTTCCCTTGAATAAAAATAATTTAGTTCCTTACTTTGATCAAAGAATACATTTTTTAGAAAAACAAATTCTCTTCTTATGTGCCACAATTATTTTGGGTTATGGCGTTCTGCAAGCAAAAAAGCAATATGCAGTGAATATTTACGTGAGTAGAAAATAGAAATAGTCGAACTCAAGTTCAAGAACTTTCTCAGTTCTATAGAGGGGCAAACAAAAGCGACTTCCACTTCGAGGATATGCTTGTAAATAAAAGAAAAGTATTAAAAAGCTGAAATTATTGTGTTTTTTAATTTACCCAAATGTTTTTGTGAGTAACTATACAAATCTTCCGCAAATTTAAAGAAGTTAGCAAACAGTTTTGTGCCTCTTAAGCACCGTTTGCATTATTCTACTTTTCATTCCACTTTTTGTTGAACGGCCTTTCAACCAATCGCTTTCAACAAATTGTTGCCATAGCTGTTTACATTGGTCGATTTTTTGTTGAACGCGAATTGTTTGTTTGCTTGAACTAAATGGAGTTTAATCGCGAAATTTCAGCAATTCGCATGTAAATAGTGAACGCTGCAGCAATTAAATAAAGTATTTCCGAAATTGTACTTTCAAACAAAATGGTTGTATGTGTATAGAATGGTTTGTTCCTGTACTTTTCGAACTAATTCATGTAAAAATGCTAATCTGCGCGTAAGGGAACAAACCCACACAGGGTTGCACGAAAAAAAAGTTGAACGGGCTCAAAGTTGGCTGGTAACCAACTTTGTTAAAAGCGATTGGTTGAAAGGCCGTTCAACAAAAAGTTGAATGAAAAGTAGAATAATGCAAACGGTGCTTTAGGGCCGGTTACTCGTTGTTTGGTTAACATGCAGACATTAAGGGCCGGTTGTTCAATGTCTGGTTATCACTACCTGCCAGTTAAATATCGTTATCGACATTATCGACTCCCTGCAAATAACATGTGATCGATAAAGTAGTCGATGTGCTTAATCGGAAGTTGTACCTCCGATTAGTGTTAACCATACATTGAACAAACGGCCCTAAGTAGTATTTTTCAAGTAATACGAAATACCAAAGTATTTACACAATTACTTTGTGTTATGAATATTTCTGAATTTAACTGACTGAAACGTTGGAAGTACCTGACCGCGTAGGTGACAAGCTGATGAACATATTTTATTTTTTATTTTGATTCTGAACGCATAGTTAGTTCACATTCTTTTACTACTTTACATGTTAAAACTAAAAACCTAAAACATCCATTATTCACAACGTTGACATCCGCAAATTGTTTTAAAGCACTATTTGCCACACAAATTTTTTGTGACTTGGCATTTACATAGTTTGCATTAATAAGCTTTTCACTTGCACGAATTTTTTGTAAACATCGCTTTAATATTTTCAAATGGAAAAATCCTGAAAATTGCTGGCATATAATGAGCTTGTGTTTATAATTTCCAACCAGCGAAATGCAAGCTAGGTTAGCGAAGAAGTATACATATGTAGGAGACATTTACATGAATTTTTATTTAAAAATAGTAACATCTTAACTAATGCGCTAAATGTCTAAATGAGTTTTTAAGTACAGAAAACAGCAAGAGATAATTCAAAACATCTCTTGAAAATGGTGAATTAGGCTTGAAAAGTACTTGAAACTGTATAAATGCGTTAATTAATAATAGGCTACATATTGATAATGTTGCAACTTTACACTTTAAATGCCACAAAGAATGAATACCGCTAATATGATAGTGCAAAAAAGTGAAACAATTTCAAACGCCATTAGTTATTTACCCACTTCATGAAACTGCCCAATAAACATTTTTCTCAAATCTCAAACGTTAGTTCTGAAACGCATCTCAAATAACCGTTGATAGCGTTCTCAAACTAAAAGGAACTTTTTAATATGGAGTTTTCCTTTATTTACAAATTGAGAAATATTGACTTCTCAACTATTTCTCAAACGTGAGCGGAGCGGAGGTCTTATCGAGTGTATTGAGTGAAAGACTGAAGCCCACCGTCAACGAGCTGATTGGATCTTATCAGTGTAGCTTTAGACCTGGGGAATCCACCATAGATCAGGTATTCACAATGCGCCAAATCTTGGAAAAGACCCGCGAGAATAGGATCGACACACACCACCTATTTGTCGATTTCAAAGCCGCTTTCGACAGCACGAAAAGAAGTTGTCTTTATGCCGCGATGTCTGAGTTTGGTATCCCTGCGAAACTAATACGGCTGTGTAAAATTCCGTTGAGCAATACCACCAGCTCCGTCAGAATTGGGAAGGACTTCTCCGAGCCGTTTGATACCAAGCGAGGTTTCAGACAAGGTGACTCCCTTTCGTGTGATTTCTTGAATCTGATGCTGGAGAATATAATAAGAGCCGCAGATCTGAACCGCTCAGGCACAATACTTTACACGAGCGTGCACTTCCTGGCGTATGCCGACGGCATCAACATTATCGGTAAAAACAAGAGCTACGTGTGTTCTGCCTTCTCGAGATTAGATAGAGAAGCAAAGCGAATGGGTCTGGTGGTGAACGAGGACAAAACGAAGTATCTCCTGTCATCAGACAAACAGTCAGAGCACACGCGTCTTGGCACCCACGTCACTGTTGGCAGTTACAAGTTTGAAAAAGTAGACAACTTCGTTTATCTGGGAGCCAGCATTAAAGCGTAAGTAACTCAACTTAGACCAACCTACCATACAAGCAATACGTGTTTCTGGTTAGCCAAAACTCAACTTACCTTAGAAAACTTAGGGAGCTGTATTATTTAGATTCCTAAGTTAATTTTTACGTAAATTGAGAGCGGTGAAAGAATCAGGTTTTTGTGTTTCTTAAAAATAAATGAACGCAAGCATTTGTTTGCGTGAATTTTTCTGATGTGGCAGTAGAAGCGGCGAAATGTCAATTAGCTGACAAAGAAAATACAAAAACAAAATGTTTTCGCTTCTGGCTTAAGTTGACATGTTGAATAATCATTGACGATTTCTTACTGTAAGTTAAATTAAGTCTAAGTCTTGGCTAACTTGAGCTTAACACCAATAACAATGCCAGCCTCGAAATCCAACGGAGAATCACTCTTGCCAGCAAGTGCTACTTTGGACTGAGTAGGCAATCGAGAAGTAAAGTCCTCTCTCGCCGTACAAAAATCACACTCTATAAGTCACTCATCTTGCCTGTGCTGGTGTATGGCGCGGAGGCATGGACAATGAAAACATCTGATGAAGCGGCCCTTGGAGTTTAAGAGAGAAAGATTCGGCGAAAGATTTACGGACATATTAAAGTCTGATTTTTACGTGAGTACCTGCTTATGAAAAGCTTAACCACACGGTGCTCAAAAGCACACGGATCAACTTTGTAAACCAACTCCAACCTCCACCCAACCGTTTGGGACCGTCGCACCCAACTCTCCACCTATTTTTAACTACCTAGTCCATGACCTTGAGAGTTGCAAATACCACGACTTGGACACTGATAAGAGAATTGACTTCGCCAACACAACCTGAAAGATAAATTTTAACCGTCAAATATGAGTCTAACTTCACTCGGTCTCTGACTACGCGATACTGCAGCTGCTTCTCTAATCAGGTTCAAATACTCGTAGCTTGGCTATTGGGATCCGAAGCGACTATATTTTTAAGTAAACTTTCTTTTAAAAGGAAAAAAATAATAACACAGTAGGGAGGCAAAAATATCACAGCTAAACGGCCAAACACCCAAACTTAATTTTTACCTCTAGATTACGGTACCGTTTTCAGAAAACCCATATCATATCAAAATTTTAAGTTTAGTGGAGAAGTTGTATAAAAAAATTCAAACTTTAACTGTGAAAAATTTTCAAAAATTACAGATTTTTCATAAATTTTTTCATTTGGTTTAAAGCTTCTTCCTTTACGAAAAAATCGAGCTACTGACGAAGAAAATTGGTGGATAAACATAAGAATGGTGAAGAGGCAAATGGAAATACGCAATGATTTTTTGTATGAAATATGAACAGGAAAGATCGACATACATATTAATATGGCATACTCGTAGTACATGGCTTACTAGTAACATTTTACCAGCCCATACATTATTAAAAAATCATTTCGCATTTTCATGTGCCTATTCACCATTCATTAATTTACCCACCGATTTTTTCGTTGGTAGCATGCTTTTTTTGTAAAAGAACAGGCTTTTATACAAAGGAAAACATTGAACAAAATCTATTATTTTTTCCGTTTTTTCCCTGTTAAAGTTCGAATTTTTTTCATAAAACTTCTCCACTAAATATCTCAAAATTTCGACGTTATACGGATTTTCTGAAAACGGCATCGTAATCTAGAGCCAAAAATTAAGTTAACGTGTTTGGCCGTTTAGTTGTAATAATTCGAATCTTTAAAATTTACCTACAGCGTAATATTTCCACCTATGCCTATCATCTGAAGGAAGTTGATTTTCAACTCACATGAAATAATCACATATGTATGCACATCAGCAATACATACATATGCAAACATGCATTTTTCAACTCCCATATGGATGTTTCCATGAAAATGCAAACCGCAAATGCAAGTAAATGTGTTCAAAAGACTTTATAAATTAAAATTTCGTATACAAATGGCGAAAAGGGGTTACGAAAACACGAAACGGTGGAGAGAAGCATTAAAAAAAATTAAATTATATACAGGGTGTCCCAGAAGTCGACGGGTGACAGGCCAGGCCAAAGTGGCGTCACTCTGTCTCGCTCAAACTAGAATTACCTTAAAAGTTACGGCTTCAAGGAATGTCTCGGGTACACTACAATCGTTTTAAGTAAGAAAAGTTTTCAAAAATGAGTTTCTTTACAAAAATTAAAATAGTCCATAGTTTAAGAAACAATCTAGCAAGTGCCATACCATTTTGGAATCCTTATTTCAAAGCTACTTGCCAAACTAGTGTAGTACATTTTTTTTTCAGTACAGTCTGCTAACATTGGGCGAAGCATTAAATTTCAAATTTTTTTTTGGTAGAAAGAGTCATTTTCTTCCAAGCTAGAGCAGCTGGCTATAAATTTTAAACAATTTACAGAAGCCTGTATATATTATTACTAAATTGTTGTATTAGGGAAAAATTGTCGCGTACGTTATATGTTTTTTTAAATATAAAGTTAAACAAAGATAGTTTCTTTTTAAATATGAAAGGATTTTGAAGGTACATTATTTACCGTAGTTTAGGAATTTTCAAAGAAAAGAAAAACTCCCATGATTCGCAGACTTTCCGTTTTTGCCGCGTACGTTATCACTTAATTTTGAACGAATATTTTCGACACCTAAGTTTCGAGGCTGCCCTTTTTTTAATTTTAACCTTTCCTTGCAACATAGCTGTAATCGTGTGTTTCAGTAATTTCTATTTTTGTGAGATTTGTGTTACTCCATAAGCGTACGATTGTCGCGTACGGTTGCATGGAAATACCCATGTGCTACGAAAAACAACTTGGTGACGACAATACAAATCCATTTTATTTAGCTTTTATTGGTTGAACAACCGCTAGAACGATTGACTGATTGGCTAAAAAATTCCAGTGCTTCGCTTCAACTAATAGTGATACACCATCCTTAAAAATTGGCTAGAATCAGAAGGCAACCAGAAGTATCTACATACATATATGCATGCATACATATGTATATTACAGATTTATTGATTTCGAGAATCCAAGCAACATTTTCATGTATTCAGTAGTGGCAAACAAAGTATAGGAAAGTAGTTGAAAATTGTTCCCTTAAAATTCGACATTTTATTTGCAAAAATTTGTACATAGAACAAAAACAAAAGGCTTGATTTAATGACTAATTTAATTTTTTTTACTATTCAAATTACACATATGAATTCAAATTCTAGCCACCGCAAATGATCCTTTCATATCCAGAATTGGTGATTCTTTACTCCAATGTTTGAAAATTCAGTTTTTATTTCACATAAGTTATCCTTTTCATCGCATCTAGGACACATCAAACAAATGTACATACATACGTATATACCTGCAACGTACATTTGTAATTTTCGCGGTTTTCACTTTGTTCATACACGCGTATTCTTTTAAAAGTTCCATCACCAGAATTTATGTAACAATAAATATCCAAACACAATTTGCGGTCACTGTCATGCAAAGTCATAAAAAATTCGAGTCCAAAAGTCCGGTGCGCCATAACATATGTAGTTGACAAACCCATTACGTACATACATATATCTACACACATACATTTTTTGATCATTCTTTTTTATTTCTTTTTTATTACAGAACTATGAAGGCCACCACGCGGCTTTTCTCGATTGTGGTGCTGATCTGCGCAGTACGCCTCGTCTGCACAGCGCAACAACGCTACAACAGCAACAATGCTGTCGGATATCCGCTGGACTATGCGCAAGCGAAGTTAATACAGGTAAATTAAAGAACAAGAAAAAGCGCCATGGTCGATATAGTCAGTTACTTCATGAAAATTTCAAATAATGCTTGGAAAAATTACTCCTTCCCTCGTGAAAGGGCTGGTGAGTTCACAAGGCCGACGTAATCTGGTAGGTCTGGTGAATTCACTGATTCCTCGCCAGTGCGTCGTATTGAACGTTCGCTGCGTTACCTAGGTAACCGCCGTATTACTGAATTTACATTTGTTTGTTTAGTGAAATTGTGAATGGTAATCTAGTAGGTGTAAATTGATTACTGATCCCCCTGTTAAATTTATGGATGCATTTCATTCCTGGTAATCTGGCGGGTGGTTACCGATAACGAGTGATTCACTAGTGCCTCACTAGTACGCGTTACATTCATATGTACTTATGTATGTACATATATTAGCATACGTACATACATATTTACAAAAGTACATGCAAGCACTTTCTGAATGAACCCTGCAGGAAATTGAATTAATTTGAAAGTTGTTTATAAACTACTTTATTTTCAATGATAACTAATTGAAATTCTCACTATTTTACCTGCAACGAACTCATTTATTTAACATAGCGATGTCCTAGGAAGCAGTCAATTGCCTTTTCCTGCATATATTTTCAATTACTTTAAAATGTATTTGGTTTGAAGGACTTTAAAAATTAATATTTGAATACGCCTTCGTTCTGCACTTCACAGATGCTTTTTCATAGTTCGGAGACACCAAAGAAAAATTCTTATTATCATTTTAGCATTTTGCCTCTGACGGCATTCGAACCCGTACCTTCTGGAAGCCAACAAATAACAGCAAGCACCTCTGCACACTCAGCCACAGCCAGACATGTAAATATGCTGTCAAATGTTCGCTTTGAATTACAATGAGCAAGTCAATATTC
>JAPVRG010257838.1:0-13276 GCA_029783565.1 Rhagoletis cerasi
AAAATTGCGCCAGCTGCGATTCGAACCAAGGTCCGCTGGATTGCTAAGCGTATACTCTCCCTACATGCCAACGCCGCACGTGAAATTTCATTGACTAAATGCCTACATATCATTCATTCGATAATTGTGCCCGTTAGATCGTCGCCTGGGTAAAAGATTGTCGTATGTTATTCACGTTTCCTATGCGCTTACGACAATGTTTTACACAGGCGACGAGATGTGTTGGGGACTAATTCATCTCCAATTATACCCGTAAGGGATGAGTCGAGACTAATTGATCTACAATACTACCCGTTTGAGACTACTTGTGACTAATTGATGCCCAACTGCACCCGATTGAGACTAATCCGGGACACCTCTCTTTAGAGATTAGTCGCACAATTTTTTGCAGGGTATATATATAATGTCATACCGTATCGAGGTTATTTGTACATGTAGGTATGTACTACATCAAAGTGTATATAAAATTTGTTCTCTATTGATTGTGTCGTATGATGCTCGCCTATAAAATTTTTCTGGTTAAAAAATCTGCTTTAGTAAACTTTATTCGTTTTATTACCATTTTATTTTTTTACTTTTATAAAATATTTAAAAACTTGAAATACGTACACATATTACTTTCAAACTTCCAGGATTCGCGCTAAAACTTTAAGGTAAGCCGTACCTAATTTTTTGAGAACTCTCATTAAATCGTGCCATGTTAAGCATTTCTTGCACTCCAAGCAGCATTCCTTAACAATTTCTTTTCACTGTCCTCATTAAATCGTCACCTACAAACACAAATATGTAGATATTCCATAACAGCAGTTTCAGTTTCATTTTCATGTTGCAAATGGCGCAATGTGGCCAAATGGTTGATTCATGACGGGCGACATGCTCGTACCTGTGGGAGCAATGCTTTATCAACTGTCAAATAAGAAAACTGCAAATGACAAATATCTCCGTCTAAATGGGCGAGAGTAAGAGGAATTATGACACTGAAAGATAGTGCACCAACTGGTGAAAAACTGGAACACAAATTGCATTAACTACATATTTGCATTTGTTTGTGTTGTACTTGTATTTCTCTACATAGTTAGATAGTCCTTTGTTGGTACTTTGTCAGGAAAAAGAGGGGAAAGTAAACAAAGAAAATGTAGCGCATGGTAAGTTATGAGAAACTCAAGTTAATCCAAGGTAGCAATGAATTTGTATACTTTACATATTTATTTGGTTTAATTTTTCCTTTCAAGTTATCATCTACTCGTTAGTGCTGTCAAGTTATTGTATAAAATTACAATGGAGAGAACACCAAGCGTTTTTTTTTTTACTTTCTTCAAGAAATATTGTCAGCTCAGCATTTTTTAGAAGAAAATTCGTTATAAAAAGAGGAAAGGAATAAAATTTACCTCGGTGAAAGAGAGTGCAGCCGTTTTAAGGGGGAGCTTTTTTTCTAAATTATTATGTATTTTATCCAAGCAAGCAAAACTTCTCACAACTGCGAACTTAAAGCTTCTTAAATACCCACTCTGCAAGCTACTTTAGAGCTGGAGGGATTTCCTTGAACACGTTTTGCAAATCCTCAATGCTAGTTGCGTGCAAAATGGTGCAGTAACATCCATATGAGCGCAAAAGAACAAACACACACCCACTCACATGAATTTATTTGCTTAAGCATATACATACTTGCGCACATGCATGCAAGCCAGAGTGTCCTTGCGCCCAAATCCGTAGTGGAATAATGAAGCTAACTGCTGAAGATGGATGGATGGATGGATTATGTTGCTAGCCATGATGATGCCGCCATTCTTGCTGTTCCATTTCTTCCTCTGCTTCTATCTAAACATTTTTGTTTCAAATTGCCGTTTAGTCTCGCCAACGCTCTGCCGCTGCTGGACATGCTATAGTCATACGACATCGATGCGTTTTTGGTCCAATAACTTCGCATACCAAATAAATGACTGCCCCTGGGTTTGGGTGGTTGAAGAGGAAAGGAAGGATATGTGCGGTAACACAACATTATTATTACCAGAAAACTGTTGCAGCAAGCAACTGCATACATAATATTATGTTTGTTTGTATGCGTGCGCCTGCATGATTGACGCTTTGGTACAACGAGTTGACAATAACGCAGATAAAAGCGAAAGCAAAATATAAAACCGATAACGATTGCAGTGCAGATGCTTGTTTGTTGTTACATTTCAATCAGTTCACAGTAAACATGAATGCAAGTGCATTAGTTTGTAAGTCCATGTTTCACTTGCTCGAATGCTTATGTAGGAATTTGCATTCGGTTAGGTTAGATGTTATGCTCATAACAAGAGTTTACTTGGATTTAAGGAAACAGACGCAAATTAGCAAGTTGGATGTAGGATGTAACTTAACACAAAACTTCAAGGTCGTATTCCAAATACTACCAACTCGGATAACGTCATCTGGCATTTCGATGGCTCCAACACCGACTATGGAGGTGGAGTACCGGTGAAGTGGTCTGTTGTATATGTACAACCAAGACGACTCTTTCATACTAGCAAGTAGCATGCTAACTCTGTATTTTAGGCTGAGATTGATGCCATTGAAATATGTCTGGGGCATTACTCAGTATATATGTGGGGTTACAAAGAAACACATCTACACTCTGGTACTAGTATGGCTCACTTTGTGCTATTTTGGAAAAAAAGGACAAAATCAAATATTTATATTGAAAACGGGAAGATATTTATAGCGAAATAATCGTAACCGTATTTCAAAACCTTTTATTTGGAAAACTCGGGAAAAATAGTCTCCTTCTTTAAATTAATTACCTTGACCTCAAAAATGTCCTTAGAAATGAGAGGTTCTCATTTTTTTTGTTTTACCTGAAATGAACTTTTTAAAAAAAATTTCAACAAATATTTTTGCTGCTCTTGAGTCAAGCAAGCCAGTTCTATGGCATTCATTTTAGTTTTTTTAAGTTTATTACAATCTGTTTTTAGGTCAAAAAAAAGTAAAACTATTTTATCCAACAATATATTGATATCGATATTTTTTCCATAGAATTATCGTCATAGATTTTTTAGTTATTGTTATCGATAAAAAATCGATAAACAGTTATCGATGTTTATATGACTTCTTTATTATTATTCTTGTTGCGGATAAAGCACTGCGACCTTAAGATCAGGGACCGTAACGGTTATGATCTTTATAATAAAAATCATAATTTAACCGTAAAAATTTGATTTATATTTTTTCGATCAAATTTAATCGTTATTTTATGATTTTTATTTTTTCGATCATAAAAGATTAAAAGCGGTCATAAAAAATCAGTCTCTTATTTTTTGTTCGAAAAATAAAAATCAAAAACAACGATTACTTTTTAATCGAAAAATTTAAAATCAAAAATAACGATTATGTTTTGATCGAAAAAATAAAAATCATAAAATAAAGATTATTTTTTTATTGAAGAATAAAAACCATGATATTTAACGATTATTGTCGGTCTCTGCTTAAGATCTATTGTGCCCCCTTCATGGATTTATAGTGTGTCCATTAATCGCATATCCGAGGGAAACTTTAGTATAGAACCTAAGTTAACGGATTTCACTTCGCCTTTGGTTATCAGATGTTAACCAAGGTGCCTTTTGCGTTTGTGCATCAGTGCAGGACATTCTTCTAAAATGTGCTGTGCAGTCTCGTTATCCGTCCTGTTTAGTCAGGTGATAGTTCAGCCTGCAATGTCCTGTCCGGATTCCTGTAACAATTAAGCTATTCTTTGATAGGCTCCTACCTTCCTTGAAGCGTTTTAGGTTATATGTTCCGAAAAATGCTTTGGACTGCTCTAGACCTGGTAGATTATCCCAGTAGCAATTTCTTTGAGCACCTGCCTCTAACCGAACAAGGGCAGATAGTGTCGCTTTTCCCAAGCCACAGAAGGGCTCTGGGCCGGTGAAAGGGGTTAGTGCACCTTTCTTCGCCAGTTTATCGGCGATCTCGTTTCCTTTAATACCAATATGTCCCGGAATTCAGAGAACCCAAACTTGATTGGTCAGACCAAGAGTATGCAGCTTGTCGATGCACTCCATCACCAGTTTGGAGGTTACCTAGTGAGATCTGAGGGCCTTGATAGCCGCTTGGCTGTCAGTCAAGATGGCGATGTTCTGATTCCGGTAGTTTCGCTTGATATTAAAGTTCGCACATCTTTCTATGGCGTATGTTTTAGCCTGGAAAATAGACATATGTTTTCCCATGGGTTCCGAGTATCTTAGCCTCGGTCCAACTACCCCTACCCCGATACAATGAGCCATCAGTGTACCAGGTAATCATATTTTGGTTTATCCGATATGTCTCGAATATGCCTGCCTAGCTCGTCTTGCTACCCAGATCAGTTTTGAACCTCATTGTAAAGCTGAACCTTGGATGCATGGTATCCCTCGATATTGCAATTTCAGGGAACCTCTTCGTAAGAATATCTTACTTCCCACGACTAAGAAACCCTTCTGCCCCTAAATCGGAACCAGTCATTCTTAGTAAAGCTCTCTTCGCCTGGGTCTGTATGTAAATTTGAAGAGGGCTAAGATCGTAAAGAACCGCCAAGGACGCGGTTGGAAAAGTTCTTGTGGCTCCAGTTATGCATACACATGCCAGCCTTTGTATCTTGGAGAGCACTTTGATTGTTCCAAGTTGTGTAGTTCTATCGGCCCAAATGATGGCTCCATAGGCTATCATGGGTCGTGCTATCGTCGTACAGATCAATCTCAGTATCCTTGGTGTGCATACCCAGCTTTTTCCTGCCATGGACCTACACATCATAAATGATCTTACAGCTTTCTTCGCAGTTTCTTCCACGTGTGCTTTCCAGAGTAGTTTTTGGTCTAGTATTACTCCTAGAAATTTAACTTCTTTTTGGTACACAATATTGGTTCCGTCTAGCCTTATCGTTCTTCTTTATACTATTTTTTCAATATTCATCCTGTACATAAAAGGTTTTTGATTCCATTTGATATGCCACCGTAATTTAGCGCATCTATCGCTGAAAATCACAGTCTGCTTTTGCTTAGCAATGCTTACTTCCCAACTCTGTTTTAACGCTTCACTACTTTCACTTATCACTTTCGACTATGGCTGCTTCTCCTTCATTCACTCCTCTTTTCGTGCTACGAACGCTCTCGACTTATCAACATTTTCCTAAGCATTTTTGGTTTTCACTTTTTTTCTGCTGCTATAACGATTCCCTTTCGTGCTGTGATAGACTTGCGTTTTGCAGGCAAGCGCTATTTTAAATCCTTTCCTTACTTCTACGCCCACCATATGTAGCTGTTTCCTCCTACTTCTGCTTTGCTATGCTAAACGCTGGGGGTTGACCATTGTGTCTGTGGGCTAATGAAAATGAAATTTGGCGAAACTGTGTCATCAAGGCTAGTGTTCTTATTTTTTTGTTTTTGTTGTTTAGCTTAAAGCGGCTATCTTACCTGTTGTTGTTGTAGCTGCTTGTTATGCTCTACTTTTCGCATCGATTTTCTCTCCATCTACAATACATAGGTTTCAAAGAATACGCATTTATGTACATATACACAGTACGCCCTCGGTAAAAGAAACCGATGACATTTTGGGGCTGTTAAGTCGATTGAGGTTGTTGCAATAGGCAAATAGGAGAATAGGAAATTATGAAAAACAAAAATTATTGTTTATTATAAAATGAAGTAAGAGTACTTATTCACTAGATATTAATTTTATTTATAGTTATTAATTTTAAAAGATGCATACATAAATATGTATACAATCGTGAAGAAATGCCAGAAATTTAAAAAACCTGAATAAAATGTGAAGTAACTCAGTACAATAAAGGCAAATGCATAACGGAGTTTAGAATTTCAGTAGCTCCATACCTTTCATGAATGTAAAAAAATCTAACTTTAAACTACATTTATATTAACCAATTTTTATTTTAAAAATATTCAATTTTAAAGTACATTAGATTCTTATCCGAGCAATTCATAGAGAACCGATCTTTGGACTTTCCCAGTAGACCTTATATGATCGATAAGTAAATACGGTCGATAAGTAAATATGTAACTCACAAAATTTCACGGTTTCAACTGTCTAAATGTAGGAGTCCTTGAGCAAAATCTCATAAATGAACAATCAATTGAATGGCAGATATAAATTATAATGGTCCGATCTTGTCGGATTAATACATTAAACTAAGAAACATCGTACTGATCATTTTGGTATATAAGTTTGTGCGACAGTAAATTTTACACACAAAAAAATCGATATGCTCGTGAAACTAGGGGCCAGATATAGTATAACTACGTTTTTACGTTTCTTCTCTGACGTCAGGATTTTTCTTAAAAAGGCTGTAAAATCCCGGGGTGTGGTAACTTAGAAAAATTATCAAAAAAATTCAAAGAATGACAATATCGGTATCCAAATAAAGAGAAAATTCTACAAAATGAAGAAACTAAAATATTTTGGAGCACAAGGGCGACTTGGTATTGAAAATGTTCTTTTAAAAATATATAACATGAACAATTTTTAAGAGGACATTTTTAATACTAAATTGTCCCTGTGCTCCAAAATATTTAGGTTTCTTAATTTCATAGAATTTTCACTTTTATTGGATATCCATATTGTTATTCTGCATTGCTCTGAATTTTTTTGATAATTTTTTAAATGAACCATATCTTGGGATTTTACAGTCCTTTCAAGGAAAATCCTGACATCAGAGAAATAAACTAAAAACGTAGTTATACTTTATCTGACTCCTAGTTTCACGAGTATATCGATTTTTTCGTGTGTAAAATTTACTGTCGCACGGTGTTATGGAAGAAAAGTTGCGTTTACTGAAGCTAAATTTTTTGAGAAGTTGCATTTACGGAGTCACTAATGGTAAATATTTGGGTGTGCTTTAATCGAGGTATTGCTTTTATGGAGTGTTGCTTTTACTGAGGGCGTACTGTATGTATAAATGAATGTTCAATACAGGGATTTGTTTTGTTGTCGTCCTGTTGACTGTTTGTTAATTTCGTAATGGACATAGCAATTTCTTGTGAGGAGGTGGATGGTATATACAGGTTTGTGTGTTCAACACATACATATTTACTGGATAGTGCGCTATTCCTGTAGATAAACTTTAAAACTTCCAGTAGAAGTTAAAAAAATAATAGTGCATAGCTTTGCAAGAGGTTTCAACGATTTGAAAAGTATTTTGGGCTGAAGTCCTCAAAACTTTTACTAGAAGTACTATTTTTGTAGCAAGCTTCGGATTTGCGGATCATGCTGCCTGTGAAAACTTTAATCTTGGGATTACCAAAGATATTTTTGTACGTCGTTTACCAATACCCACCCGAGTGACCGATGCTGGTTTTCTTATATATCATGCTAATTTCGTTGAATATCATACATTTTAAATAAAGAAAATATAAAGATTTTTCGCTATTAACTGCTAGTTTAAAGAACTGCTGATTAGAGAAAGCTTTTACCTTGGATTCATCTACATATATAAAAGATATGTTTCTTCTCCAAATTGGTCTAAATAAATAACATTTATGAGAATGGCATTAAGAGGATATCCCAAATGTACAAATGGCAACTGATGCTAACTCTGTGCGACAATCAATTTTTTACACTCACAAATTCAATATACTTGCGAAACTAGGTACCTAATATAATAAAACTGCGTTTTTATTTTTTTCTCTGGTAAGAGGATTTTTTCAGAAGGGCTTTGAAATTTCAAAGATATGATAAAGTCTTGAAACTTATTTCAACAATTCTGTGCAAAGATTTGTAACAATATGAGTATCAAATAAAATGAAATATTCTATAGAATATTGGAAACGTCCTTTTAAAATGTTATTCTTGAAATTTCCTATGGTTATTTTTGGGAAAAATATGCCGTGGTCGAGTGGTTAGAGCTGCGTACTACCACACCGTAGGTTCAGAGTTCGATCCCTAGTCCGAGCAACATCCAAACAAACAGTTTTTTCTAATAACGTTCGCCCCTCTGCCGGCAATAGCAGACCTCCGCGCGCACCAGAAAGCGAAGGAGACGCTCGACAAATGTGTAAGCGCCTATAACCTCGAATTTCGTCCTTCTTACTTAATTAGTTTAGTATGATAAAATGAATTAAAAGGACACTTTCATTACATATTCGTCCTTATGCACCAAAGATTTAATTGTCCACATTTCTATAGAATTTTCTCTTTCATTTGATACCCACATTGTTATTTTACGTTGCACTGAATTTGTTTAATAATTTTTTGTAAAAATTATATTTCTGAAGAAAGCGTTCCCTTGGTGATCTCATCCTTTACTATTATCATGGTCTACAAATGCTAATATTATTGTAGAACTTGATATCAAAAGGACAATTTAATGCGTCAGAGAAATTTATGGCGTAGGTCGCTGTGTTAGCAAAACGTCTCGCTTATTAAAAAACAAAAAAAAAGGGTTTTCCCAATCCTTTTTGAATGCAGATATTACGAACGAAAACAAATGCAATTTTCGCATTATTATTAACCAAAATATCGCTTTTAAGCTAAAGGTACCAGAGAGAATGTTTGGTGGTCACGGAAAACTACGTACAAGCTCAGTAAAAAATAAAATTATTTCAGTTTCTTCAACAATTAGAAAAATTGTTTAGTTAGTATGCGGCATTTTTTTTCGAGCAAATATTGCTCAATAATTAAGAAAATAAATTCTAAAAGCTCACCCGGCTAGGTATTGGTAATCCTAAGGTTAAGGTCTGAATTCTCTTAGCCAGATATTTACGAAACACTATATTCATCAGCGTTTCCATTGAAAGTTGAAACAAGTCATTTATTTACATAGTTGCAAGGGCGCTTCCGCAAAATCCTAGATACCAGCTTGGAGGTAACTTAGTTAATGTATTTCAAGTAAAGTTGAGTAGCGCTCTATCTGCATATTGTCTCAGAAATAGTTCTATGCCATGAAGAAGATAAAATTTTCACCAGCATTTTATGTACTTATAGTACTTAAATACTAAAGAGTCCTGCAGGTTGTAAACCTTAAAGCTGCGGCAGTCTTGAAGCCATTTGGAGTCCAAATATTTTATGCATTCGTACTAAAAATTCAGCTGTACATAATTCAATTAATTGTGGAGTGTCCACATTTCCATCCTCACCTGTAGAAATAACGTTCCGCTCGCTTTAAAAAAGAAGATTTAATAGCGGCTTAACTGCCCGATAAAACGATTACTTCTCACAAGTTAAGACTAGCTCCGATTAGACGCGCAGCTCGGTTTCATTAAAAACTAGTTAGTAATGCGAAAATATATCATTTCGTAAGCTGTGCTAAACTTGGAGTAGAGTTAGAATAGGCAGCCAAGACTGTATCTACTTCCCATTCGTTTCTCGAGGAAATCTGCGTGTGGTAAGGCAATTTTCTATTATCCGGATACTTTAATTTACCAAAGCAAATGTCCAGTATTTTTGGATGACCAAATTTTGTTTGCATCCATTTTTCATCTCCCCATTTAGGCAGCGTTTTGTCCGACTGCATTGCAACTTGCATTTAGTTTACTTAGAAGGATATTTGGAGAGATATTTGGCACGATTTTGAGATCCTTAGTTGGGGGGGATCCCAGCCCGCGATGAATAAACATTCCTCCATTTTCGTCTTTCCAAGTTTTTCTCTAATTTTGTATTTCTCTAAAAACCTTGTGGGCCAACTGAGACGCCGAGTAACATGATTGGGGAACAACCGCTGTGTTATATATACGTGGTTTAAGGCTCGACGATTTCAGTTGAGTCTCCTTGCCAGCCAACTAACTTCGTCCGCCAGCGTTCGTGTAACACAATTTACTTAGAGAGGCTGAAACTGTTGAATTTTGTTTTTCTGGTGAAGAGAACCAGTGACTGCCTTAGCAGGATTGTGTTTTACTCCTCGCACCTGTGTCCAGAGGTTTCTACAGAACATAGAGTATTTTGTTTGAGTTCGCTTTTTAGTCTCCCCTCTAAAAATTGTTTTTACATTTGGAATTTTCTTTATATCGAGTTTTGGTTTTTTTTCTTATTCTCTATGCTTATCAATATAATAAAATATGTAGGTACATGTACTCGTATCTACTTCGAGTGATTGATTGCATATTTGTCTTAACTTTTTTATTGGAATAAATTGGGTTAATTGAGGTGTTTATGAACCAATGGAACGAGCAAATGCAATCGGAATGGTAAATCGCGCAGCTGACTAAAATAATTAAAGCCAGCGAGATAAATCAACAAATTCGAAATGCAGTGGAGGAGAAGAACAAGCTGGGGCTATGAAGTGAACAAAATGAAAATTCTGCTAAAATAGTAAAATTGCGGCGGCAAGAAGCACTTAGATATTTATAGTCGCCGGCGACGTAGTAGGTGTTACGAATCTGATTAGATGCGCGCTGGAGACAATTGTCAATTGTTAGGGAGCGCTGGTGTACAGCATGGCTAAAGCACAACAATTAAGCAAATCAATGGATATTTAATGTTGAATGTTGCTGCTGCTGCTGCTATTGCTGTTGCTGATTCTCCAGTGACACACTTTTGTCATTTGGGGATTCGATGTGATACTTTTTTTTGTTGTTTCATTTTCATTTTCCATCTCCTTGCCATTGTGTTTCATTCGATGTGTGTGCTTGGCTTTTGTTGGTTTCAGCATAAATGCATGAGAAATGTGATTGAGGAAATCGTGAAAATCGCCGCGGCATTCAAAAGCACAGATGCATGCCAAATTAACGACAGAAAAGAAGAAGAGAGAAGACAATGACACACATACTTCTACCAACACACACGTAAATATGTATGTATACAAACCTACATTTGCTGCCGCCACCGGCGCACATTCCAAATTGCCTGGGGAGGCATCCTTTTAATGGCTAGCTCTGAAAACAATGCAAAATTGTCGTCGCGGTGGTCGATCGATGAGCTGGTGGCTGTGCTGGTTGCATGTTTATGTAGTGGAGAGGCATACATACATACCCATGCATAGGAAGAATGCAAGAAATTTTGTGTGCAAGCGCATTCAAACACTCACAATTGTGAGCTCGCTTTTTCGTTCTCAAAGGACTTTTGTTGGTCAACACTGCAGCCGGCCGTAGCAGATCGATGCGGCACGCACCGAAAATAGGAGAATGTAATGTGGGAAGATAGGAAAAAGGTATTTAAAGCGACGACGAATTATAACAACAATGAAAGGATTGTTATATTCCATTGGAGCCTGGATAATTCGATAGTTGACTGCCAAATATGCAGCACTAAATGTTGACACACCTGGACACCGTTAAGAACAAGCTAGTTATCCCAGCTTTCGTTGCTAACAGAAGAGATATAAAAGTGAATTTCTTTTAGCTTTGTTTATTAGAACATGCTGCTTTTTCAATATGTCTGAAAATATGCCATCTGTCACGGATGCTTTATACAAATCTAAAAGTAGCTTCAGGCACTCTGAGGTTATATTAGGTTGGGGTAAGGAGCATCCACTTAAGGGCCACAGTTAGACATAGTTTCTATTGTCCGTTAAATATGTATACATATTTTTCCTGACCTTTAAATAACACTGCCTGCTCAGTATGAAGCTCTGCAGACAGATGATGTCAACGCCAGATCCCCAAATGTAATTTTAGGAGTTGAAACCTTAGCCTAGCGACACCTGCGCAGTTGAAAAGAGGACGCTGCGCTGATTCCACCTCCTCTTTCTCCAAACAGCTACTGCAATAGGGGTCTGGCACGATGTTAGGTTAATCACCTATGGTCCACTACCAGCCTGATGGGAATCCCTGCTGAAGTCTAGAAAAAGAAGTCTGATGAGGAGATGTGGTGATCTCCGAAATAGCAGCTATAACTTCTACCGCTTAGACTGTGTTGTTTTTTCCATTTTTCCAAAAAACAAATCGTGGTACAAAGCTCAATAACCTTGTTAAAAAATAAATATAATTACGCAGCAATAATAAAAACAACAAGTAAAGAAGTCTAAGTTCGGGTAAAACCGAACATTAAATACCCGGCGCACGTATGAAGCATCGTTTTTTTCACGATACTGAAACCTTACGTTACGTGGCCCCTTTTCCCTAAGTCCATAAAAGTCTTACTTCTTGTTACGAGATTGTTGTGAGCAGTGTTGGCATTAATCGATTAGTTTTTTAATCGATTCGTTAATTTGATTAACTTTAATCAGATTACTGTTAATCATGATTAAATTAATTTTGATTAATACAGTAATCGTGATTACGATTAAGAGAATTAATTTTTAATCGTTAATTTTTAATTTGATTAAAGATATTGAGCGATTCAGAGGTCTTTAATAACAGAAGAAATTCAATGAAGATTTGATACGAAATGCAGCTACCTGAACGTAAGCAAATTAACTATGAAATATAAATACATACATATGTATGTAAGTGTTAAACACTTCGTTGTGCTGAAATGACGACTGTTTTGTAATTTAAAAGATATAAGGCATAGTCTAAAGACCCCGCTGATTGGATCATGCCGTATGAGCAAGAGAAAACGAAGGCCTCCTCTACGACGGAAACCAAATGCTTAGATGAACAGAATTATAATACCATTGCGATTACGATATTTTTATAATTACTAAACTGCGGCAGACTCTAACAAGAAATCACATTTTTATTAATTGTGATTAACGATTATGATTAAAATTAATTAATCTTAATCACCTTCTTACGATTACGATTAATTTTATTTAAATCATTAATCATATTCATGATTACGATTAATTAATCTTAATCATTAATCACGATTAACACTGTAATCGTTAATTTTTAATCATTAATCAGATTAACTTTTTGCCAACACTGGTTGTGAGTACCAACTTTGAGTAAACTGCCGTTTCTAAATTTCGAAATATCGAAGTTTTAATATTTCTGAAATTTACCGTTATATGAAAAGTGGGCGTACTTTTAGCCCGATTTCAACCATATGTAATCATAAGTGGGCGGTGACACGCCCATTTTGTAAAAATTTGTTATACTCGTACTTTTGCTAAGGAATTATTGCAAACATAAATTTTGAGTAAATTATCTTCACCGATTTATCGCAGTTTTTGTATTTCTGAAAATTACTGTTATATGGGAGGTGGGCGTTGTTATCGTCCAATTTATAAAATTTTCAGCAATTTTCTTTGTTGGACCAACACCAGCCCTTGTGTCAAGTTTCGTAGAAATTGGTAGAGCGGTTACCGAGATATACATATAAATCCATAAGTATGCGTGGCTACGCCCCTTTTTCCAAAATTTAAAATATTCTTGTTACTCGTTAATATATCATTGTATATATCAATTTTAGGTCAATAAGCTTCAGTAGT
>JAPVRG010257847.1:0-10533 GCA_029783565.1 Rhagoletis cerasi
AATACTTTTTTAATAATTTTTCCCCCAAAACGGCTTTTATTTCTTCCCGTTTTTCTTCTACTTCCAAAATACAACGTTGAGATAAGGCAGTAGCAAAGCGAGCTGTCACTACGTACATCACCTTGTATTATTGCATCATGCTCGATTCTTACTCTTTGAACTTTTGAAAATTGACAAAGCAAATCTTGGAAGTTCTCTCAAGTATAATATTATTTTTATTTTCTCAGTGGGTTTGGATTTTTTAATTAAAGTGGAAGTACTCTCAACAAATAATAAAATTACGTCGAAATCAAGGTGAATTAATATAAGGTGGTAGCCATGGTGCAATAATACAAGGTGGTGTTAGCCGTATATAAGTAAAAAATTACACTAACAAATTATACGGAATCCATTATGTCAAATTACAACAAACACATCATTTTGACGTAATGCTCACCACGGCGAAAAAGTCAGCTGCCTTCCCAACACCACCTTGTATAAATTCCCCTTGGTGGTAGCGGTAGTACAAAAACAAAAACTTACATGTATTTTGTTTTTGCTTTCGGTACACAAATGTAAAATTTCAGGTATTCTTCGCTCAAGGAAGGTGCGTTTGGACTTGTCATCTAAATATGTATGCCGCAAACAGAAAAATAGCGGTAATTATGCGGCTGTGATTGCAGACTCGAAGGTATCCCGAACATTCCATTATTTTTTATCAAATATTAAACTTTCCGAAGAATCTTCTTTATTACTTCTGACTTTATCGCACAAGTTGCTTTCATTCTTATCGAAACAGTTCCTAGTTGCAATTGGTGGAACAGTATTTCCCGGCATCGGATAAGAATTCGAAAAAAATAGCGATATCATCGGCGATGGTTTTCACAGTAAAGTCGTATCGACTAGTGATTTCCGCGATGGAAAATGCTGGCAGAGAGTATACAGGGTGACCCAGAAGTAACCTGCCAAGCTTGATGAGAAGGTAGGTGGCGGGATGAGCTCCCTGACAAGGAAAAGTTTTTCAGGTAAAAGTGTCACCGTTTTTGAAATTTTCAAATTTTTTTGAATTTCAGAAAATTAAAATTAAAAAAAAAATTTTCTACGTGCACTGCGATTCAGAGTCACAACTCGGTTTACGCTTTCCAACATCAAATTAAAGAGTTCGCACAAAAGTTGTCGTCCTGTCTTAAACTTCTTAAGGTGAAGTCACACGATTAGTGCATTTGTACAGATTTGTACATATTGACAGTTACATAGTGATGCTGGAAAAATTTTTTTATTGAGTTGAACTTATGAAATTTTTAAACAACACCACTCTGTGACTGTGAAGATGTACAAATCGTGTGACACGCCCTTTATGGTCACGAACGGAGAGGAGATATACTTTCCAATTCAAACGGAGCTGAAGTTTGTGGTCCACGTCACTATATGTATGTACATAGCCATTGGTTAAGACATGTGGCCTCATGCATAAAAAGTGAGCTTAAGCTCGGACTCACTGGTGGAGTGAGCTTAAGCTCAAGAATTTGTACTGAAACTCGAGTCTGAGCTCAAACTCACTTTTTATGCATAAGGCCCATGGTGTCGTAGAGCACACTGAAAAAGGTCCCAACAGTTGTTTTATGACGAGTTTCAGTTTTCTGCACAGAACAGTCTACGGGACCTTGGCATAGTTAAGAAAGTTTTTCAGTTCTAACTGGCAAAACCTTCGGGCATGTAAGAGTATTAAATACATTTGTATAAGATCGAATTGCGCTTAACAGCTGATAAATGTACCTTGCCAGCTCTTCGCCAGCAGCTTCAAAGAGCGCAGCCAGTATTCCATCGGCTCTAGGGGCGTTGTTGTTTTTTAGCCGCTAATGTAGCCTTATCTTCGTCGAGTGGAGGAACGTGAGCTTTGTTCCTATACATAAGTCCGGGTTTTTCTTCATCAAACGCGCAACCTCTGTCGGTTATCAAAAGCGTTGAGAAGTGTTCTCTCCATATCTCATGCCTCGGCGCTGCATTCCTGCCAGCCATCATATCAAGCTCGTCGCAATAAGGAATTTTTTCCTCTCTTTCTTCTTCTTCTTCTTTATTGGCGCCGTAACCGCCTAAGCGATTTTGGCCGAGTCCGTAACAGCACGCCAGTCATTTCTCTTCTGTGTCAACTGGCGACAATTGGAAATTCCAAGTAAAGCCAAGTCTTTCTCCACCTGGTCTTTCCAACGCAGAGGAGGCTTTCCTCTTCCTTTGTTACCAGCATCGGGACCCGCGTTGAATACTTTGAGAGCAGGAGCGTTTCTGTCCATTCGAACGACATGACCTAGCCAGCGGTGCCGCTGTATCTTAATTCGCTGCACTATGTCTATATCGTTGTAAAGCGCATACAGCTCATCGTTAAATCGTCTGCGGTACTCGCCATTGCCAACGCGCAAAGGTCCGTAAATCTTTCGCAGAATCTTTTTCTCGAAGAGCCGCTTCATCAGATGTTTTCATTGTCCATGCACCAGCACAGGCAAGATGAGTGACTTATAGAGTGTGATTTTTGTACGACGAGAGAGGACTTTACTTCTCAATTGCCTACTCAGTCCAAAGTAGCACTTGTTGGCAAGAGTGATTCTCCGTTGGATTTCAAGGCTGACACTGTTGTTGATGTTAATGCTGGTTCCCAGATAAACGAAGTTGTCTACCTTTTCAAACTTGTAACTGTCAGTGACGTGGGTGCCAAGACACGTATGCTCTGACTGTTTGTGTGATGACAGGACATACTTCGTTTTGTACTCATTCACCACCAGACCCATTCTCTATCTAATCCCGAGAAGGCAGAACAGACGTAACCCTTGTTTTTAAAGATCATGTCGATGTCGGCATACGCCAGCAATTGCACGCTGTTGTAAAGTATTGTGCCTGAGCGGTTCAGATCTGCGGCTCTTATTATCTTCTCCAGCATCAGATTAAACAAATCACACGGAAGGGAGTCACCTTGTCTGAAACCGCGCTTAGTATCAAACGGCTCGGAGAGGTCCTTCCCATCCTTCCCAATTGTGACGGAGCTGGTGGTATTGCTCAACGTCATTTTACACAGCCGTATTAGTTTCGCAGGGATACCAAACTCAGACATCGCGTCATAAAGACAACTTCTTTTTGTACTGTCGAAAGCGGCTTTGAAATCGACATATAGGTGGTGTGTGCCGATCCTATTCTCGCGGGTCTTTTCCAAGATTTGCCGTATTGTGAATACCTGATCTATGGTGGATTAGCCAGGTCTAAAGCCACACTGATAAGGTCCAATCAGTTCGTTGACGGTAGGCTTCAGTCTTTCACACAATACACTCGATAAAACCTTGTAACCTGTGCTAAGAAGGCTAATCCTGCGGTACTTGGTGCGCATGGCGGGATCGCCTTTCTTGTTGATTGGGCAGAGCACACTTAAATTCCAGTCGTCGGGCATGCGTTCATCTGAACATATTCTGCATAAGAGTTGATGGATGCACCATATCAGCTCCTCGCCGCCGTACTTGAATAGCTCAGCTGGCAGGTCGTCAGCTCCAGCAGCTTTGTTGTTTTTCAGCCGCGTAATCGCTATTCGTACCACGTCATAGTCAGGCGGTGGGACATCGACTCCATCGTCATCGACTCCATCGTCATCGACTGGGGGCTCGGGTTCGTCTTCCTCTCTTTACTTCTTCTTAAAAATATGCGCCACTTCTCTTTTCTTTTTATGGCTTGGTGTGCTACGTACTTCTCAAGCTTCAATATGTACCTACTTACCTACCTTAAAACAAGTAAAGATATCTAAGTTCGGGTAAAACCGAACATTAAATACCCGGCGTACGTATTAAACATCGTTTTTTTCAAGATTCTGAAACCTACCGTTACGTGGTAATCAGGGGTGGTTTTTTTCCTATTTCAAACATTTTCGATAGTATGCTCAGTTATACTTAAAGAAATAATTTAACTGTGTTTGGTAAAAATCGATAAAGCGGTTACCGATATAAAGTTAAGTAGTCATAGGCGGCGTCACGCCCATTTTCCAAAAGTCCATACAAATCTTATTTCTTGTTAAGAGATTGTTGTGAGTACCAACTTTGAGTAAATTACCGTTTCTAAATTTCGAAATATAAAGGTTTTCATATTTATGAAATTTACCATTCTATGAAAAGTGGGCGTAATTTTCGCCCGATTTCAAATATTTTCAACACCTTTCATTTTTGTGTCAAATACATTAATCATACCGAGTTTGGTAGAAGTTGATAAAACGGTTACCGAGATACACATATGTTATCATAAGTGGGCGGTGCCGCGCCCATTTTATAAACATTTGTTATAATCGTATTTCTTACTAAGGAATTATTGCAAACATAAATTTTGAGTAAATTAGCTTAAGTAGTTACCGATTTATCACAGATTTCGTATTTCTTTAATTTACCGTTATATGGGAAGGGGGCGTGGTTATTGTGCGATTTTAAAATTTGTCAACCATTTTCTACGTTGAACCAAGATCGGCAATTGTGTCAAGTGTGATAGAAATTGGTAAAGCAGTTATACATATATAACACATATATAAATTGCATTCAACTAATCAAATGTTTCAAAGCAGATGCGAACAGGGTTACAAAAAAACAAAGCTTATATAAAGTTCCGTTTCGTTTCCCTTCTATTAATTTTCTTTCCTGGGCTGAAACCGCCAAACAATATTGGAATGTCTAACACGTCAGAGAATAGTATTTTCCTATTTGCTTAGCGAATTGGAACTTCTTATAAGTTCTACCAATTTTTTACGAGTTTTTACGTGCGCATGCCCAACACTAATGAATTCATAAGAAGCGCAGCTAAATTATTTAGATCACCTTTCATTACCTTTTTTTTTGTACTATAGTATTCTTATTCTATTTTACAAACATTTTTACATTACATTACATTTTTTCAAACGCTTTTAATAATTTTCATTCTTATTAATTCAATTTAAGCTTCACACTATTTATACTCGCTCTGCTTGATCATCGGCTAGCAATCATTCACATTAACAATGGAAAAGCTTGCAGTCAACATTTGCACAACAAAACCACATTTACTTTTTAAAATTGGCCAATTGTTTTAAACACCTGATCAATCAACTTAGTATCTAAACAAAGCGCTATGTATCTGACGACAAGTGCTAACAGCGAGCTTTTAACAATCAACAGTTTGATGATATTTGCAAGCATTAACAGTTTATACTACTCGTATACTCCGTACATTCATGTGTATGTTAACGTTTGAGCTTTTAAAATCGGCCTTAACTATTGTTTTATACAAACCATAACAGCTCATTGTAATAGCCAATAAAATATACCCTCAACGAGCAAACGAAAAGCTAAAGCAATAAACAGTAAGTATGAAAGGTTGAGTCTAAATGATCTTTCTCCTTTTCGTTGGCGCAACTCCTAAGCTTAACATCAAATTACTTAACGATTTTAAAAATCACGAAATACGTAAACCAGTACGAGTACTCGTATCTTTGAAAATATATATTAGTTATTAATTGACGATAAGTTATCATTTTTTTAAAACACCCTATCCAATAAAGAACAGTAAAAATTTACATATTAAAATGTGCTCCAAAGACACAACGACGCACAGTGGTTTAGTCCCATACATTGTTTGGAGAAAATTAGAAGGAGTAGGCGTAGGGCTTCAATTTTTCGTATGTAACCTCTAAGGACATACATCAAGAAAAAAACGAAAAATGGGTGTGATCGGTTTATTGCACCGATGAATGAAGGACTCCGATTTCGTTCATATATTCACAATAATGGAGTAAGTAAACATACAAAAAATTAGCAAAATCGATTCACTTTAACGCATACCTTCCATACAAACTAACCTCAAAAACACCTAAAGATGTAATTAAAAGCGTAGCGATGAATGCACGATTCTGAAATTTTGGCCACATATTTATAATGATAATATAAGCAAACACCCTTAAAATCGCTGTAATCGGTTTATTTTTACGCACAGCTCCCATACAAGCCTAACCTCAAAAAACTTAAAAAAGCTATTAAAAGGTAAAGAAAAGTCCTCGTATTATACAAACTGCATTCTTATGCAAGCAAGGTTATACAAAAATGGAAAGCAGAAATGTAGGTATATAAAAATGGTGCCTCACGGTGGGTAAAACTGCTTATCCTGTAAGGTTAAAAACAGAAAAATTTTATTTTTAGGCGAAATGCCTCAAATAAAGCACGCTTTAACTATTTTCAAACATTTGTGTCATAATTAATACAAATAGTCCACACTTCATCTTCCATTCCCATTTAACCAGTCCTCGTTCTTGGAAAAAAAATATTTTTTCACTCTCGATGCAGCATGCCACTTTCTGTTAAAAGTAGGCAAAAAAGATTTACTTGCACCAGTATAAATTTTCTCAATACCTCTTTCTGTATGGCTTGGATATTTATTTTTAAGGTTTTCGATAAACTCAGCACTTAACGATTACTTGCAAAGCAATTTCAGCTAACTCAGAATTAGGAATGTTGAAATTTGCCGCACTTGCTAAATTCGGTGTTACTTTCTGAAAAAGATAATAAAAGAAGAAGTAAAAAATAATAACTTACCCCTTCATACTTTACCATGTCTTTTAGAAGTTAATTAATAATAATAATAGATTGGCGCTTACACATATGTAAGTGTTTGGCCGAGCTTCTTCTCCGATTTGTGGAATGCGCCTTGATGTTGTCACACAAAGGCGAGGGACCTACAGTTTTACGCCGGCTCCGAACGGCGATTGTATTTTTATGAGAAGCTTTTTCATGGCAGAAGTACTCTCGGAGGTTTGCCATTGCCTATCGAGGGGCGACGGCTGTTAAGAAAAAACCTTTTTTCTACATGTTTTTGCGATGTTGCTTTGACCAGGGCTTGAACCCAGGCGTGCGGAGTGGAAGCGCGCACTGCTTACCACTACACCAAAAGTTAATTACCTTCATTATTTATGATTTCTAATGCTTGCACTATTTTCGAATAAAAATAGGTTTGTTAGTTAAATCTCTCTTTACAAAAAGAATTGCAGATAATTGCAGCTGGTATAGATTACATATTAATCCCAACCAGCGTTGCCGTTTTGATACAATTGTATCATTTTTGATACTTTTTTTCCTAAATTTTGTGATTTGATACTATGATACTTTTTTGTCCACAAATGTCCCATTTTGATACTTTTCGCTGATAGGAATGAATTTCTAAAAACTATAAATATTACTAGTTTAAAGGAAAATAACATTTTTCTTATTATCTATTTAAAGCCTTAAAATTTTATATGTATTCCTAGAGTCCTTAAAAAAAACTACCCGACTATAAGTTCATTCATTAACAAATGTTTTTAAATAATTAAATAACATTACAAACCAAACATTCAAGAACATATTCACTTACAATACTTTGTTCCGTAGTCTCTTTTATTCAATATAAAATAAATAGTAGAAAAAATATGCAGCTTCTGCTGACTATATACAGTGTCGGTCATACCTATAGCACGTAAATTCAAAATGATATTGTTTGCCACTTATGTTTATTTATTTATTTTTAAAAATTTTAAATTAAAACAAAGTTCATTCTCTAACACAAGCCGTATAAACCATAGTTAAAAACTTTGTAGAATACTAAAAAATTCAACATATTTTCAGTGAAGTTTCAAAAGTTTTTCTCAGAAATGTTAGAATATATTTGAGTACACAGTTTTATGGCCCATTCAATTTTAGTGAAATATTGTGCAAGTTTCAAGTGGCTTAAATTTACCGTTGATTTTTTAGAATGTTTTTTTCGCTGAAGGTGTTGCGGGTTTCTTCCATTTAAAAATAAATTGTTTTTATTCGTTATATGGAAGCAAATCCGACAAAAAAATCTAAAAAATCAAAACGAAAAATGAAAACACATGTATTACAGGAGGTCTCAAATTAATTAATTATTATATATTGACAAAATAAACACAACAAAAAAGTATTTTGAGTGTTTTTTTCCAACCTGGCCTTGAGCTTAACAAAGTTTAAATAATAATAAATTGACGGCCAAATACAAATCAACCATTAAAAATAAACGTAAATTCTTAGCCGATTGAAACTTGCTCCTACTAAAATTTAATGGGTTACAAAAGTGCACACTTCAAATTTTTCTAAAAATTCTAAATAAAGTTTTAATTTTTGGGGAAGCTAATAAAATTGTTGAATTTTTATAATTTTTGTACAAAGTTTGATATGCGAATATATCGTCGCTGGAATAATGAAATAGTGTAACATGAAAAGTATAAATTTGAGAAAAACGACTTGGAAGTTTTTATAAACCAATCGATCAACTTTAAACTTTAATTGCGCGCTTTTTATACAAAATATTCACATCTTAAGTACACCACACTTTTTACTGATTCCTTAGCTGTTAATCCACAAAAAATTATGTATCATATTTACTCAGAAATACCATTTCAACCCATATTTCTGAAAGCATCTGCTTATACACTATTTTATCTTTGAAAATTTTTATATGAAATCATTATACACTATTTTATTTTTAAGGGATACACCATTTTATTTCTTATTATACACTGTTTTGTGATCGTGTATAACACGGGTACACTATTTCATTTCAAATTTTGTTTGCATTTTCAGAAAAATTAATTGGTGTATGTCGATATTACACCGTTTTATTATTCACATTTTGAAGCAACCTATGAAAGTTATCAACAATATAATGAAGCAAAATACTTTTCGTTATTTTAATATTACAAGAATTTCTTTGGGATTTGCTTAATAATACTGCAAGTGCACCAATGGTGCAATTATCGAATAATAGTGTATGTGGCGTTTACACTGTTTCTTTATTCGAGCGACGATATATACAAAGGGCTTGTTATATAATTTGCTAAAGTTTTATAAAAAAAGATATTAAACGTTAGATTGACAAAAGAAATATAGCCTATACTGGTAAAAATAAATCGTTTATATTTCTTATGCCACCGGTTATAGTTTGTTATAACTATGAATTTAATAAAAAAATTTATTTATTATTTGGTTTTCAAAGAAAAATTTAAAACATAACTGTTGTGTTTGCTTCTGATACTTTTTGATACTTTTTCTGATTGGCAACTGATACTTTTTTTTCAAGCTCGCGGCAACACTGATCCCAACTAGTATAGAAGTAATTAGTGCTATATCACAACAAATCGGTCGGAGCAGAAAAAAAGATGTAGTCCATTGAATTAAGAAATGCGCGGGAAAAAGTACTAATTTCTTCAAATTAAATATTTATGCATACTGGACGGAAAATCAAGTCATGTAATGAAATTTTCAATAATTAGACATATGCCTCTTATGATAAACAATAAATGTTCTGTTAAGGTGATGTTCGTTTCAGAGTTCTGTCACTTGAAACAAGTATGTATTTTAAAATTTTTTTATGTAGGTATTCAGACTCATGACTTTACAGGCTTAGTTTTCAAAACTTGAAATTATATTTGCTGCCAATTCTTGTAAAACCGGGTCACCCAAGGGGTGTAGTATTAGTAAAAAGTATAAAAAACGACAAAATGTGACCTTCACCAATATAATTTTTTCCGCCGAAATCCCACTGTGCGACGGTGTAAAAACATACGGGAAAAATTTACTCGTATCAAAATATTCTTTACTGGCGTTTCACCCTTATTTCAAGTAAAAATATATTCCATCAAATGCAAATATATGTAGTGCAGAGAATAGTTTGCATTTAGTGCTTCGTTTCGTATAAAAACTTTTCATGGTCAGTTTTCTGTGTACAATTTTTACATTTCAGTAGTAGCTATCCACCTTTTAAAGGCATAAAATTTTATAGGTATTTTATTAATGTGCAACTTTCAGAAAATCAAAAAATTATAAACTCTGAGAAAACCTAAAATTTATATACAACTCTCGGAAAACAAAAAAAAATATAGGTCATTCCATACAATATTTACACCTCAATATTTTTTTGGGGTGAAATATTTTTTTTTACATTCCTTATTTTTATTTCGTGATGATATTCGAAAGTCTCGAAAAAAAAGTTCCCGAAATTTTGAACTCATCCAGAAGTATCTATTTTCAATTGTTTGCAGTTAATCAACTATTTGTCGGAGAAAATCATTTAAGGTATCAAAATGTGCGTCATTACCACGGCTTTCCATGAGAGTGAGAGGTAGATTAAAAAAAAAATGTTTGCATTAAAAATTTAATTTTTTTATTTTTTATTTTTTTATTAACTGTACCACGTTCGAACATGGTGAAGTTAATAAAAAAAATAAAAAAAAAATGCAATTTCTTAATTCGCTGCACTATGTCTATCCTTGTATCCTTGTAAAGCTCATACAGCTCATCGTTAAATCGTCTGCGGTACTGGCCATTGCCAACGCGATTACTAATATACAAAACTCAAAAACATAAATTTAGACATTTTTTGTACTTCCGACCAAATGGCACCGAATTCGACCCAGAAAAAAATAAAAACCTATCCAGCCAAAGAACTTGTTAGTTTATTATAAAGCAAGTTATTTCTGCGATGTTTTGCTTTACGTGTGCCTTTTGCTTTTAGCTTATT
>JAPVRG010257876.1:0-10656 GCA_029783565.1 Rhagoletis cerasi
GCTTTTCAAAAACACTTCATATGAGGGGGTGTGTGCCGAACTTTTTTTTTCGATATTGTCTAATGTACATGTTTATAAAAAATGTATTACATTTTTTTTCAAGAGCTCACACTTAAATTTTCGAAATAATATAATAAGGCGGATTCTTGTTTTCGTACGAATCGAAAATTTAAAATTTTTGTATTGAAAAGTAAAGGAAAATCTCTAGTTTTCCATTCGTACGAAAACAAGAAAACGGTACAATAAATATGCTGTAAGCTATCTACCATACAGATCGAACTTCTACTGCTTCCTAACATTAGTTAATGAAATATGTTTTAAAAATATATTTTAAGTATTCATTCAGATAGATTTTTCTTGGAAGCATCAGCTTTAGGTGGCTCTGCCGTACAATATCAATTTAATCAATGAGACTAATTTTAACTTACAAGCATGCACTACACATATGTATATACAAGTACATAAGTATTTACAAAATTTTCAAAAAATAGTGTACAGTTTGCCAATTACTCTTAAATATACGAGTAATTGAGTGCGCTCTCTAAGTGACATATTGTCAAGCGAAATGGTAAGTGGAATCTTCAATTGGGGCAGTTAGTACCAGTTCGTTTAGCTGATAAATGCTGCTTCCTTCCGATCCCAGAAGCACGCCTACACAGTAGCAGGTACTGGTTAAATAATTGTACACATCCATGAATTGAAAGTTACCAGTTTTAAATTACTTACGTACTTATTTACTTGGTTCATTTTATGTCCTAAGGAATTGAAATTGTCATCTATGCATCAGCATTCTCCACTTAAAATACTAGTCTGTATTCGCATCAGCATATACTATATGACGTGGTAGACTGCATAGGAATCCATATCAAGAGAAATAAATCTGCTATTTCAACCAATCTACTCAAAGAGCTCCATATGGGGAGAGCGCTGGTGTGCCATTCGAACGATCTTCTAGATCTGAATTTTGTTCAGTGGCAGTTATGCTTATGTGAATTATCATACTGAATTCAAGTATGACTCAATAGAATAAGTAGAAACATTTAATTTGAAAATACTTTAAACTGCAATTTCAGACCCAGAAACCGCTGTCTTCGCCAACGTCACCGTAACAAGCGAGACAACTGATTCATAGTATAGTGAACTCAAACCTTAAAAATGTAGCAGCGGGTCCGACTACAGTCTAACTCTTACTTTTCATAGCTCCAGAGGAAGTTTCATATGCTGACGATTGATTGATATGCATGTATGTATTGGCGTCCGGCGATAAAATTAATGGTCCGATCTAGCTCACTCGCTTAACCCTCTCCCTACAAAATCCTCGGCAACCATTTTTACTACCTGGACGATAGAAGTTAGGCTGTAGCTGGAAATTCACTAGGATGGCGTACTAGTTCTAGTAGCACTTTCTAAAAGCAGAAACTCCATCTAGTCACGTCAGAAGCCATCTCGATTACGTGAAGGAACTACAACCATTGGACCCGACGCTATACAGGCAGTTAATTAAAGTTAATCACAGACAGACTATTACTACCGTTATCGACTGTCATCACATAAATGTCAGCTTTAGCTGCCACATTATCCTGGCACACCATCTCTTTACATTTCACTTAGGGCCAATTTCCGATGAGCTATTTTAGTATAGATTGTGGTTAACTTCGGAAATTCATTTTCAGATCACATATTTAAACTGTACTTAAACGCCCAATTTTGGCTACTACTTAGCTAAACTACTTAGCTGACAACCAGCTCTCTCTTTGTTCCCAACCGATTATAAGCAACGCTAAGTAACCGTTATAACAACACAAAATCGATTAGTCAACTGCACTTTCGTTTTGTCTTCGATACTTCAAGGATAGATGTCGCCAGAGATGTTAGAAGTACTTATAAAATATTATTTAAATACAAAATATAAATACCTTACATAAATATATTTTAAATATAAAGACAAAATACTGTCGTAAAAAAGTATTTAAATAAAAAATACAAGTACATATTTTGTATTTCGTATTTGTATTTTAAATACTGTTATTTGAAATATTTAACATCTCATCAGATGTCGCTGCCCGCAACGTTGAGATTTGTTCGAATTTGAGATAGTCGGCAATGGATAGCTGCTCATCAGCTGGCAATGTTGATTGATGTTGTTGCTGCTGCTGATGTTGTTGTTGTTGCAAGTGATGTAGACTAGAATTTGCAGCTGCGGCAGAGGGGTGCGGCAGTGTATGATGGTTGACGTAATGTCCATTGCTGAGATTATTCTGTATTAATGAATGGGGCGTCGTTCCAGCCGATAGTGGATTATTTATGTTATTGGATGCGGTGCCGGCACTACCTGCAGAATTCAGTGTGCTATTGCTGCCGCCATAGTTGAGGCCAAGCGGGTCGTATCGTGAGATATCGTGACGATTCAGCGGCAAAGCATCATAGAGTAGTGGTTGCTGTGGACTTTGATAGTTCTTACGCACTTCCGAACCCAATTTTAAGGTGCTTGATTGAGACGGTGGACTGTTGAGAGGATCATTTGTGCTGCCCGGATCGTTGTAACTGATTGCGGCAGTGTCCTGAAATTGGAGGCGGAAAGCAGAGAAATATTTGTATAAAATAAAGTGAAAAGTACGATGTAGCTACTAATAATATCTAAACGAATATTTGTGCATTTCGACCTATTTTTGTTAAAATCTTAAATTTAGCACGAAGTCTACCCTAAACCTTTTATTTTGAACATTTTTCAGGCCGATGATTCAACCCAGGCCCGAAGAGATGGAGGGGATCGGGGACTTTTCCCCCGGGCCCGGAGTTCTTAATGCCCGTTCTCAGACTCCAGAGTATATTTCATAAGATGTTGATATATCGCAAATCACAAAACAAGTGAAATATTATTTAATTTCATTCAATTTATAAGTTCAGTTGAACTCTTTGAAATCATTCAGCCTTCCTTTCTAGAGGCACAAAACTGTGAGAAAGAATATGAAGTTTTGAAAAAACAATAGAGTTGGCATGCCTGGTGAGCAGACAGCATTCGAAAAATGTGCAGACAGTTATTTGCGAGCTCTGATAAATATACAACAGGCATGTCCAGCGCAGGGCACTTGCTTATGGAATTCTACCAGCGTTGGATATGACTGGTATACAACGTATATTATACATACTTATGTACATAAAAATCATAAAAGCCGTAGTTGCAATGGGTTTCTTATGTATATAACCACTTTCTTACGTTGGACGGCACTATATTACGATATTCGTATTATTGTTTTTCTCATCTAAAACCAGAAAAAAAAATTTTTTGTGTGGGGAGTGTGTTGAGGGCCCACATTCGAGATTCCCCCGGGCCCAAAACTCCTCTCTACGGCCCTGCTTCAACCGATCAAGAATAGAAAGGAACGATGGCCAAGTCGAGGATTTCCTGAGAACAAAAAAACGAGTCTACTGCATACATAAATATGTATGTTTAGGGATACATACTTGGTAAAATTGTGTAGGATCAAAAGTTTCTCTCGGCTTCGGCAAGACCTCAGTCGATAAATGGCCGAAATTTGGACGAACGTTTTTTGTTTTATGCTTCCGAAGAAAAATGGTATTGAATACTTTCATACTTTCGGGTAACATTTTTCAAGTTAAAATAATGAACAATTATTTTTATAGGGAAGTAAAGAAAGTCAATACAAATAGTTGACGTGGTGACGAGGCCCCTTGCGAAGACATATCCGTTATACATATGTTACTTTCGTGTAATGTATAGGGGTTTTGAGATATCAAGTAAAAGATTTTTTTTAAACAAAAAGATGGACTCTTCTCCTTCATAAAAGACAAGCAATTACTCAGATTTTAAACAAAACTATTTGCATCTATTATATCGTGATGTATCTTTCACCAATGAAAATGAATACAAACCGCAAAATTGACTTAACTAACTTATGTTAGTATTTTGAAACAGCGTTTGAAATTGCTTTAATTTTTTTATTTTTTTTGCTTCGACTTTGCTGTGGCTGTAAGAATTTTCAAAGCCAACAGCAAAGCGAAAGTAAAAAAAAAACGAAGCTGGACTGTCGATTTGCTGCCAAGATAGTAGCAGCGCGACAGAAAAGCGACATCACTACGAAGAAAAAATGCAATTCGACTGTTGCTGTGCTGTGAAGATCTTCGCGGAATTCTGAACAGTTCTCAACGACTGCCATATGTAAATATGTATGGTTGTAAACATGTACTCTTGCCTTTCATCACACAAATACATATGTATGTATGTAGATATTAACTTGCAATGCCCCTAGTTATAATTATAAGCTAAGATAACTTTTCATATCGAATATTATTATTTAGGCAAAAATCACTCAAGCATATTTATGGAATTAGTTTAGCGATATAAATTTCTATTATATTTCATTTCAAATTTGCTATCCCAATGTCTTTATTATAATAATAATAATAGATTGGCGCTTACACATATGTTAGTGTTTGGCCGAGCTTCTCCTCCGATTTGTGGCGTGCGCCTTGATGTTGTCACACAAAGGGGAGGGACCTACAGTTTTACGCCGACTACGAACGGCGATTTTATTTTTATGAGAAGCTCTTTCATGGCAGATGTACCCTCGGAGGTTTGCCATTGCCTGCCGAGGGGCGACCGCTGTTAAGAAAAAACCTTTTTCTACATTTTTTTTTGCGATGTTACTTTGACCAGGGCTTGAACCCAGGCCTACGGAGTGGAAGCGCGCACTGCTTACCACTACACCACACCATTATCACGGTCAATTATCGCAACTTACTAACCAACTACGTTCGTAAAGCAACAGCAGTAATGGTATAAACTGTGCTGTGCTGTTACATAGCTTTGGCAGTTGAAGCGACAGCACATAAAAAGAGAATAGAGACTGCGCTGTGCTGTTACATAGCTTTGGCAGTTGAAGCGACAGCACATAAAAAGAGAATAGAGACTGCGCTGAACTGTTTGCAATTTCGCAGCCAAAGAAACAGAACAGCAAACTGAAACCCACATTTCAGCTGTGCTGCGATTTAGCTTTGGATATGTGCGCAGCAAAGCAAAGGCACAATTGTTTCAAAAGGAAAGATTTGCTTTCGCAGCACAGCAACATCAGATTTTTTAGTGCTGTTGCTGTTATGCCCACAGTTTTTCAAACACTGTTTTGAAATTACATAAAAAATAAACAGTACGGAGGCAGCGCAAAATTGTGCGTCCCTCCGTTTGTGTTATAAAACCAGGACACGCACCACAAATTGGAGAATAAGCTCGGCCAAACACTTAGCAAAAGTGCAAGCGCTAAATTATTATTATTATTAAATGTATATAATCTCTGTTCTCTCCTTTTTTCCAGGGAAAAAGGAAGTAAGAAATATGCATTTTCAGGGGGAAATAGAGACAGAAAGCAGTGAGTGCGAAGATCTTGAGATTAGATTAGATACGAAGCTCGCGTGCCTCTACTCTGCCAAGACGAGGTGAGAACAGCAATAAGGCGGCGTGAAACCAACAAGGCACCGGAGTCGACGGTATACCGGCTGAGCTGCTTAAAGCCGGCGGCGAAGAGCTGATTGAGCGCATGTACCACCTGTTAAGCAGAACTTGGGAGATCCCGCTCTTTGCGCCAGTCACCGCAGTATACCTTCTTAGCATTAAGTATAAGGTCTCAGCGACGATACTGTACTAAAGACTGCCCTGGAAAATCCACTATCGATAAGATTTTCACAGTTCGTAAAATCCTGCAGAAGACAATAGATAAACAAATCGATACAGACCACGTTTTCTTCAATCTTAAAGCAGCTCCTGATAGCACGAAGAGAAGTTGTCTATATGTCGCCATGCCTACATGCATTTGGGATCCTCGCAATACTCATACGTTTATGTAGAGTGACATTGAGTGCAGCATTCAGCTCCGTTCAAATTAGCAAGAACCGAACACCATGTACTGCAAAAGTAAGTTGCTGCTGGCATACGCTGACATCGGCGGTCTGAGGCACAGGGACATCAGCGCAAAAAACAAAGTACCTCCAGGCAATTGAAAGGCAGCCCACGAACACAATGGAAGGACCAAATTCAGAAGGGCCTGTCTGGAATCGAAATAAACAACTGGCGCAAAGAAGAGAGGAAAGTGGCGAATATGTAGTGCCAAATAAGAAGAAATTTATTTAATAGAATAAGGAAAAATCTATGAAAATCCTAATATGAGGGTTTTTAAACCTTGTAATACCTTTGCGTGAAAAAGATCTTTAAAAAGACAGGTTTTGAAATAAGAAAAGAAAACAGACGAAAAATAAATAAGTCTTAAGAATGGCGCCTAAAATAAATATACATACGTGCCAAAAAGGATTTTTAAAAAACCGGATAGGAAAAAATAGATTTTTCGAAAAATAAACAAATCTTAAGCAGTGCAGCTTAAATAGGAATGTCCTTTGAAAAAAAACATGAATATTTTTAAGAATAAAACATACACCAGTTTATGCTTAACTTACATAGTCCGCCGTTGCATTCGTGCTGGCCACAGTGGTAAAATTTGATTTATTGCCAGCTACGCCACAATTACTCCCCGCAGCACCATTTCCTCCCAGGTACAAACCACCGGGCCTATTGCCTAGCGGTGATGATGTCTCAATTCCGGTTGTACTCTTTTGCGCGTTCAAAATATCCGGTTGCTTTTCGATGCCCTGCTTAAGTGTGTAAGCAACAACTAAACGTTGATGGCCAGCGCCGGTCTCCAGTGGTGCAGTCACTGTGACATCCATACCTAAACGATTTGGTGAAAGGCAAAAGAGAACACCAAGTGGGTCAACAATTGTTAAATAATCAAAAAAGCAATGCTGTTAGAGAAACTTATGTGACAAAAAAGATAAAGTTATTTATCGTAACTAAAGGCGTTTTAGCAGCTGATATGGATTCGTAAAGTTTTTAGTATTTGTTTTTGATGGACTTTAATTTTTTATTGCAAAATTTAGTGGTAATTTACCCAAATGTTTATCCTTATCGTCGCAAAGATTTCGCCCACCTTGACAGCGTCGCTTGCGCACTGCAATCACCACCACGAAGAGTACCGCAATGCCGACGGTGAACAGAGTGCCGGTAAGAAGCGCTGCGAGGGGTAGAATAGAAGCCATACGTCCATCTGAAAGTTAAAGGCAAAGAAGACATAAGCGAATGATGCATTTCGTAAAGAAGAATGTTCAAAAAGTAAATAAAGGTTTTTCCGATATAGTTGATTTTCTTCCAAGCTTTTATTTAAGTTCACTTGTATGGAAATATGTATGTCCTGAAATTTTGGAATCAATATTTCAACAACTTTCCGAGACTTGAAACTTCGAACTTAGCTCATAACCCGATGGTAATGCAATATGAAGGATGAATAATTCCGTTAGGTGGCGCAGTAGTCGAGACATTTGTAAAACCCGTATTTATGTTCCCATTTGGTACATATTAGAATATATATTACACATACGGAAAGAAATGACGCCACAAAAAATGTTGCCTATAAGTGGCGCAGTAGTCGAAATATTTGGGAAACCCGTACTTATTCAGAAAACTTGTTTTAAAAATATTTTTTGACTATTAACTTATTTTCCATTTTGCTTTTTAAATATGTATTCCTTAACAATCTATATTTTCCTTTTTTTTTCGGAAATGAGCACAAAGTAATAAATACTCTTTACTATGGTTTTGTTGGCAGAAATATAGAGAGTTTATTTTTGATTAAGCGATGTTCACTATAGACGAAATTCATGTACACATATATTTATGTATGAACCTATATGTGTATTTCGAAAAAAAAAAAAACGAAATGAAAACTCCATTTGATGTATCACCAAACGAATTTAATAGTGAATGTTTTGACTTCTAATCATTAAGGATAATTCCAAAAGTAAACACAAAGCATTTTACAACCTAATTTTATATGCATTCATCGAGCTAGCTTAGGTATGGAAAAGTGTCAACATTCCAGCCAAATTGTGTGCAAACAACCGCTAAGTACCTAATAGTGCAAAAAAAAGACTTAACACAAATTTACGCGCAATTCAAATAAATCCTGTTAAGTGTAAAAGTTTTAAATTGTGTTGAAACAAAATTTAGCTTTTTTGCGACGAAAATTGAACTAAAAAAAGTGAGATAAGTAATACGATAATATGAAAATCTGCTAAAACTAAATGGGTTACTAAGCGTTGAGTAAAGACAGTGAATTTCGACTCAAAGCGTACTCGTATTATGAAGCAAACGATGTGTCTGAAATTTTATATTTGCTAAGAATTATGGTTTCCATATGAGTCGAACATATTGATATTTTCCTATTATTTGTTTTCTATACCAATACAAAGTTTAAATCTGAAAAAATAATTACTTTCGGCAACAATCAGTTTTATCTCCAATTCCATAAGTACGGGTGTAAGTATAATGTGTTTATCTAAATATAATTCGCTTCATTTGGTATATAAGTATGTATTTTTAATAGTCTATATGGAAGCATTATAATATGCAAATGGGTTGAAAAGTACTAATACGAACATATTTACACAGCTATATACATACATATAGATGATATAAGTATATATATATAAATTGAATTATTTGTAATTCAAAATCAAATCTATGAATGCATACTTATATAGTTTAGTTTGTATAGTTAATGCTTACCTACATATGTTTATATGTATAAGAATTTATAAACCAAAACACATGCCCAGTCATCCACATACAAATATGTACATACGTACATATGGATTTACATACATACACATGTTGTCATACAAGTAAAATCTGCCAATTGAATTGTTTTGTTGAGTAAATAATTTGTTGAATTACGGATGAAAAATAGTTTGTTTGCCCAAAGCTGCAAATAAATTATTCAAAAAACTCAGCTGTGACAATAAATAATTAAAGTGTAAATATGGTTCCAATATGAGCCATAATCGCTTGCAGAAGTTTAGAATAAATAATATAATTTTGTGTCAACGACTAATTGTAACACTAAGCCCATTCAATAACTTTTCCAGTAAGTACTTGCAGCGAGGAAGGAAGAGAAAATTATCAGAAAAAGTTATTGAGCGTCAAACTAGAAAAAACCTGCAACTTATGCCATTTGAACATTTTCTGATGGTTAAGTTTAGGCAAGCAATTTTTCTTTTGGTTGGGAATATTTCCTGTCGTCATAAAAATCAAAAAATCTAAATTCGATTTAAATTACTCATCCATATTTCCTTTTCACTAATTTCGTTTTTAGCATGATTCATGAATTTGAAACACGACTGATTTTTTAGCACCTACAAATTCCTGCTGGTAAAATATTTACTTGCAAGAATTTCCAGCTCTCTCGTGTTGTTGTGCTCCCGAACTCGCTCTCTCTTGCAATGTTTTTGGGTTATTCAACCTGTTTCCAATAAAAATCTGCAAGTATTGGTAACAATGCGTAGAAATTTTTTGATATTAATAGACCTACTAATTACACTTGTATTAGTCTCCTTGGTATGAAACAAAAATACCAAGCGATAAAAAATCACCATCTAAAATGCAGAATATAGGAAACTAGAGAAGCTACAACCAATTCTTCTTACGACTTTTCCAAATATATATGGGTGTCATCCTTAGTTTCACCTAGTAAACTCGAATTTATAAATCCTCAGGCCCACGATTGGAAAATTCAGCCTCATCGATGATAGACAGAAAGCACGCACTGTTTCGGAGATATGAGGACCAAACATCAACGCGGACCAGTAAACATACGCCTCTATGCAGCAAAAAATTTGCGTCCAGCAATGCAAGGAAAGCTAAATGTTACAAAGCTGCAACCACAACAGAGAGTCCATATATTCACCATACGATTTTCACACCAGCTCTTCAACAAGTAGATATATGCAAAAGCATTGGCACATCTACTGCGCTCTACTTGCCTCCGCTAAAGAAATATTTAGTTGGATATCAGCAAGCCTGAAAAAATAACTGTACGACGAGAAATGTCACTCCATTGAAGAGGAAAAAGATGCCGGCCGCCAAGCCAGGCTGTGATCAGGTGTATAGCGGGATATGTGATATTGAAGAGGGAAGCGAGACGTATTTTCCGTACTAAAAAGAGACAGGCCGAAATACCTTGAGCTTGCAATTCAGATTGGCAGTAAACGAATGTTTTTTAGAAAGTTTGGCAATTTACAGAATATTTCAAAAGCAGCGTGAATTCCTGTAAGAAAAACTAAAGATAAAAAATTTGTCCATCCTGTTGAATGTAAACAGCACTGAAAGTAGTGTAGAAGAGTACGACGGAATCTATGCCCAACCGCCGGACTTTGACAAGGTACGTTTAGCAATTTCTCTGCTGAAAAGGCTACTGGAACTGACAGCTTGCCAGCTGATATAGTCAAGTACGGCAGAATAAGGTCGGTGAATGAATTTATTGAAATTTTCAACCAAACGTTTTTTAGAGCCACATTCCAATTCAATGTCCAATAGGCCTTAAGAGCTATTTGACACATTATTTTTAGTCATTTATAGCTGCATGCAATACGTTTTAAGTACCAATAAATCCATTTTAACTAAATGAAAAATAAACACCCGTTAAAACATTTTTTTTTTAACTGCATATTGACTCATATTAACAACTGAGTACTAAAACCAACTAAGGATAAAAGTTAGTTACAAGTACGTCTATACGATTATTTTTATTACCACTTCTG
>JAPVRG010257881.1:3282-13402 GCA_029783565.1 Rhagoletis cerasi
CAATGTGGAAATTCTGAAGCAGAGCTGAAGAGAAAAAAATGTTCAGTTCACTTACTTCTGAATGTTTCAGTTCACACGAAACTATACAGCACTTGAATTGGAATAATTTAATACAATAATAATTAGTTTTAAATGCTATTTTTACCAAAAAAAAAATAGCAATTCTTTAACTCGAAGTCTCCATAAGTCGAACTTTTTCGTTGGATAATGGTGATTCGAGTTATGGAAGTTTGACTGTATTTAAATTTTTTTCCGGTTAAGGTTTGAATTGCTTCATGCAAACTTAAAACGAAAATATCTTGGAAAATGACCTGATTTACATACATAGAAACACGGTATACAGATTCGTAATCTACTACCCAAAATTAAGTTTAAGTACTTCGGCGTTTTTTTTTTTTGTGTCATTTCAAACTTGAGATTTTCCCTACAGTGTAATTAGCTACTAAGCCTGCTGCGCTACAGCTGACTATGGCAAATCTGAACCTACAAGAAGTTATCATTTTGAATTCTTCATAATGCTGCTTAAGTGCATCCATAAAATTTGTCGAATGTAGACACATTCTAAACCATCTGACTTAAGATATAGCATACGGGGTAGCACGTCAAAGCTGGCCCAGACTCGACATGGATAGGTCCAGCGCACAGTGGTCAATAAATGGAGGTTAATGTTCATAATTCACTGGAGCCTTCATTTCTCAACCAATTTGATTAATTTTTTTTTAATGAAAGCTAATAGAATTTTCAAGAGAATAGTTGAGCCCGATTTTTGATTTTTTATTTGTTTACATTAAATTTTTAAGTGTAAAATGCAGAAATAGTGGCAATTCTGAAGAAGATCGATTCTCCTGTTCCAGTTAATAAATGTTACACAACAAAAACTACTTTAAAACAACTTCAGGGTTCCCCCAAAACGAAAAAAAAAATTTCACAAGAAAAATTTTAAAAGTTTTAAAAAAAGTTTTCACCAAAATAAAAAAATAAATTTGGAATTTTCAGAAAAATTTTGGATATGCAGTTTTATAGACCATTAAATTTTAGTATAATAAAGTGCAAGTTTTAAGTGGCTAAGACTTCGCGTTGATTTTTAATTATTTTTTTCGCTTTTAATTCCCATTTACCATGCAGATGTGCTCGAAATGTAGGCGAAAAAATACTAAAAATCAACGCTAACTCTTAGCCATTTGAAACTTGCACTTTATTATACTAAAATTTAATGGTCTATAAAACTGCATATCCAGAATTTTTCTGAAAACTCAAAATTTATTTTTTGTTTTTGGTGACATTTTTTTTAAAACATTTAAAAATTTTCATCTAAATTTTTTTTTTCGTTTTGAGGGAACCCTACAGTTGTTGTAAAGTAGTTTTTGTAGTGTAACATTTATTAAATGGAACAGGAGAATCGATCTTCTTTAGAATTGCCCCTATTTCTGCATTTTGCACTAAAAAATTTAATGTAAACAAATAAAAAATCCAAAATCGGGATCAACTATTCTCTTTAAAATTTTATAAGCTTTCATTAAAAAAAAAAGTAATAAATTAGTTGAGAAATGAAGGCTCCAGTGAATTATGAACATTAAATTCCATTTATTGACCACTGTGCAGCGCCTGTATTGTCCTCGCACACCCCTAACTCAGGATGATAGCTGGAACTATCACTGATCACTATCTAACAAGAATACCCGCAGGAAGATAGATTTCTATTGAAGCTGCTGAGAGGTAATTGAAAGTGTCGAACACTTGCTCTGCCATCTACACATACAGGGTGTTCCAGAAGGCGACGTCAAGTCGGAAAAGGGTGACAGGCCAGGTCATAGTAGTTATCGGAAAAATATATAAAAACACATCTATGTATTGTATTTTTAATTATAAGCGTTTAAAAGAAACGAAAAAATCTACACCCTGTGATGGTTTTTAAATTCCCGTCACTACAAATTTCTACTTTTTCTCAATTTTATTTTTATTACATATTTCTGAGTAAATTGTCGTCTAAAATTTATAGCCAACTGCACTAGCTTGAAAGAAAATTACACTTTTTGCACAAAAAATAAATGAAATTTAATGCTTCCCCCAACTTTAACTGACTGTACTGAAAAACAAATGTATTGCACTAGTTTGGCAAATAACTTTGAAAGTTAGCGCATTTAATAAGGATTCCAAAATGGTATGCCACTTGCCAGATTCTTTCTTACATTATGGGCAATTTTGATTTTCCTAAAGAAACTTAGTTTTAAAATTTTTTATCTTACTTAAAGCGATTGTAGTGCACTCAAGACTATTCTTGAAGCCGTAACATTTAAGTAAATTATAGTTTGAGTGGGACGGAGAGAGTCATTTTACGAAGTGTGAGCGAGATAGATAGTGTCGCCACTTTTACTAATGTGTCAGAGCCAAAAAACTATTCCTTTTAGCTTTGAGTTTCAGATTATTTTTTTTTATGAATTTTGAAAATTAAGTATCTGTTATTGAACCCTAAAATCCATATGTCGCTCAGGCCATCGAGCAGGTCCGATCCATCGAATTAATAGCATAATGGATATTTTTATTTACAAAAGTATTCTTTAGAACATAATGTTGTCCGATACTGAAGAGGAAATGCCGTTAAAGTGGATCTACCACCAAATATTAACAACAAATAGCTCTTTTTTTATGAATACCTGTAATGTGGGTTTTGTCGCGTCTATTTCAATAACCATGCCTACCTCCCATATAACGGTAGTTCGCACAGCAATCTCTTAACAAGAACTAAGATTTTTATGGACATTTGGAAAATGGGCGTGACACCGCCCACTAATGACTACTCAAGTTTATCTCGGTAACCGCTTTATCGTATCTACCAAATATTGCTAAATTATTTCTTTAAGTCTAACTGAACATAATGTCGAAAATGTTTGAAATAGGAAAAAACACGTCTCTTTACTACGTAACGGTAGGTTGCATTTAATTTCGATTTAGCCCGAAATTATATTAAGTTTCCGCGACAAACGAATTACGTTGTTCGCTCTCTCAATTACGAACGGCGAATTCCCCCGTTTACACGACATATTCTTAATTGGATTTGACAGTTCATCGTTGTTATTTCATTCCTTCATTTCCTCCCTTTTTTTGCTTTGGTTTTTTCTATTCTCTTTTGCTCTGACAGCTGACTTCGATAAATTTCCGATTGAAATTAGGGAAGGCGGTTCGTTCGTCATTCGCATGGTAATTAGATCTGAATTACCTACAAATGAGGTAGTTCGCTCTCAAAATTTTGTATGGCCAACTACGTAATTCGAAGGGTAATTGGTGGCGCCAATTACGAATGGGAGAACGAATGACGAATCGTGGAAACATCATATTAGGCTCCTTTACTTGTTTAACATAACAGCAGAATTCCAGCAACGACGTACATGTGGCTCAGCTACTTGGTTATCAGGTTATCTGGTTAAAAATAATTATTCTCTAGTGTATTTTGTTGTTGTAAACTGAGTAAAAAATATAATCACATAACCAGAAAATCTGATAACCAGGCAAATGTGAATACCCCAAATCTTTTTAAAATTTGAAAAAGAAAAGTTTGTTGTGGAGTTGCTCACCTGAAAAGCCTTTAAAGCCTGAACGACTTCAAAACGGCAGCGCATGAAAAACCTGCTATGGAGCTTCAGCTTTGGGCTTTAAAACCTTTTTTAAAAATTACAATGTTAATGTTTTTTTATCAAATCCAATTAATTTCGTATTAGGTTTCTTTTAGTTGCTTAATTTGTTTGTCAAATGTTTCAAAAATTTGTGAATAATTTTAGAAATGTATGTATGTTGACATGTTGTACCTTTTGGTCGTCCACTACAATATACTCATTCGAAAAAGAGTGAATTTCACCTTTAATCATCCCTGGACACGTCATTTATGTTTTCGTTGTTAGAATTGACATTTTAAAAAAATGTGAGGATATATCAGGTAACATTCGCCACACTTCTTATTGAAAAAAAATTGTTTTTGTGGCTAATGTTTGCGGAACCAAACTCTTTTACCTTTTGGGTTAAAAGGAAAACACCGAAGCTTTCTGTTCAGAAAATTTCTCATTGCACCGTTATTATAATACAAAAGTTTAAAAAATTTCAAAAAATTAAAAAAAAATCATTTTTTGATCCTTTTGACTCCAAATAAATATCTCGAAAGCTAGAGCCAATTGAATAATTTAAAGGACAGATTTTTAATCTGCGCAAAAAATTCTATAGGAATCAGCTCTCAAAAGCTCTGCCGTAAAGTTTTGTTGGTCAGTTTAATAAGTGAGCTTTTTAATTTTTTTAATATTTTATGCCTGAGTTCCTGTTCTTTCGTGGTCACCAGAATTCTGTGTATCTTAGTAGGATCAAAATGAGATGAATTTAGTAAATTAACGTAAACAGTCCTTTTGATTGCAGACATTTAATAAAACAAATTAATGACAGAATTTACTTTCGTTTTCTCTTTGTCGCTCTTCATGCAATGTGTTAACTACCGACTGCATACATCATTAATCGCCGCCGTATGCCACTACAAAAAACTATTCATAAATGAATTTAATCAACCTACCCGGCATCAGGCTTTAGCTGGCCTAGTCGAAATTCCTGCCATTGCCATTGCCATGTACATTATCACCAAGGTTGGCAAAAAGTGGCTATTCAGCGCCACATTCTTCTGTACGAGCCTCGCCTGCTGTTGTGCAGCCATCACCGAGGGCAATGATGACCAACTCTGGCTAAAAATTACATTCCTCATGATTGGTGAGTGTTTGGCATGCTTGATTTGAGAAATCACATAAATACACACAATGCATACATATTTATGTGGCGTAAGTATTACAAGTCAATCAGAATTTAATTGAATCGCATACAAACAATTTACACGTGTTGCACCTACACGGGCCGCACAGTGAGGAAAAATTGGAAATTATGTTTGTAAATTCTTTGCAGCTTGTAATTTTCATCCGATTTGAATCATTTGTTCTTTGAATTAAATTGCATGCGATTTAGAATTATATTTTAAATTTTTTTTAAATTTTATTAAATTTTTTTATGCAGAGAAAGTAGAGAATTTGAAGAAGATCGATTCTACTGCTCCTGGTAATGAATGTTACATAATAAAAACTAGTTGAAAACTATTATAGGGTTCTCCCAAAACGAAAAAATTGCACGAGAAAAATTTGAAATATTATAAAAAAAATTTCACCAAAATTAAAAAAAAAAATTATTTTTGAATGTTTTGAAAAATGAGGTATGCAGTTTTGTAGCCCATTTAATTTTAGTACAATAAAGAGCAAGTTCCAAGTGGCTAAGGACTCGCATTGATTTTTAATATTTTTTTTTTGCTAGCATTCCATATAAAAAACAGTTCGAGCTCAATTTTTATAACATTTCAAAATTTTTTTTTTCATTTTGGGGGAACTCTATAATTGTTTCCAACAAGTTTTCAAAGTAACATTCATTAGCATGAACAGAAGCATCGATTTTCATCAAAATTTTTACTTTCTCTGCATTTTACGCTAAAAAATTTAATACCAACAAATAAAAATTCAAAAATCGGGCTCGACAAATGAATAAAACAAAATTATTCAACTTGGGTGAAACTTTGGACCTGCAAAGAAATTTTAAACATAATTTCCAATTACACCACACTGTGCACCGGCACACACACAAAACGATATAAATACATCGCACAAATTCATGCTTCATTGCCTTACAAGCTTTCGCTGATGCCATTCGTCTATCTTTGTGTTTGCAGGCAAATTCACCATCAGCGCCGGCAATACAATAATGCCCGTCTATACGGCCGAGCTCTATCCGACCGCCATACGTAATGTTGGTGTTGGCGCTTGTAATGTAGCCGCTGGTGCTGCACTAATACTAACGCCATATTTGTCGTTGTTGGTAAGTTGGATAGCCACAAAATAAATGTATTTTGTATGTATGTACATGTGTATGTATATTTAATTTTTGATTTGTTAAAATGGTATATGATTAATGCGGGAATGCATGTTTTGGGCAAATCCATTGCCATGCTTCATTGGTCAAAAATGTTGTCGCATATTTTTAACATAAGTATTTTCAAAGCCATCACTTAATCTTTCAGCTTTTTGACATTTTTCCCATAATTCACTGATGCATTGTTTGCTATTTTTACTTTTCAATTATACAGCATAAAATTGAGATACATTTTATGATGACACTGCTCACCGCTTTTGCATTCTTTGGCGGTTTTGTTGTGCTGTTCCTACCGGAAACCGCAGCTGCTCAAACGAAATCGGAGCCGCGGGAGGAGAAGTAAGTACAAAACACAAATATTTACCGAAAAATATAATTGACTAAACAGTGTCGGAAAAATTCGCTTCAGCGCAAAGAATTGGGCTTACGTCTCTATGCACCAGAATGTAAACCCCTTTAATTAATAATTTGTAAAATTCGATTTACTTAATTCGATAGAAAGATATGTAAGACCAAAAGGAATTGGTTTAATTATTTTTTTCTTTTGTTAATTTAATATTTTTCTTTTCAAACTTGATTTTCTTTTCATTTTTAGTTTTTATTCTTTTGAAAATAAAATATTTTTTTTTTATCCACATCTACTTTTTAGAAAACTAATTACTTAAGGCGAAGTCATACGATTTGTGCATTTGTACAAATTTGTGCACATTGACAGTGCTTGGAATTTTTTTTTATTGAGTTGAACTTATGAAATTTCTGGACATCGCCACTCTGTGACTGCCAAAATGTACAGATCTGTACAAATGCCCAATCGTGTGGCACGGCCTTAAAAGACAAAGAATAACGCTAACAGGTCAAATTTGGCAACTGTCTTTCAACTCACCAGTCTTTTGAAAGACAAAAGTCTTTCGTAAAACAATCGTCAATTCTGGCAACTATTTTGAAAGCTCTTTTCTGTCGAAAGACTTATTGAAAAGTCAGCTAATGAAGGCAGATTAGCATTATTCTGTTTGTCTTTTAGCAATAAACACTCTAAAAATTAAATAAAATTAAAATATAAATTTTGCTTTCCTTTTTAAAACTATAAAAACTCAAAATTAAAATAAATTTAAACTGAAAAAAGAAAAATGTTTCTAAAAATACAAAAATATATGTACATATATATTATGCCTTAAATTAAATTTAAAAAAATAATTTAAAGAAATGAAAAAATGCCACTGCCCAAGGACTCTAACACCGGATCTCTCGCATGGCACGCCAGTGCTTTGCTCACTCGGTCATACGACTATTGGGCCAGAAAAATATTTGAAGCAAAATTATTGTTAACAAACAAAGTCAATAATTCGTTAAAAAGTTAAGTGAAGTTTTTTCTTTACTTAACTTTAATGTTCACTAAATGTCGTTAATAAACCATTAACTGACTCTGAGAGAGAATTTTTTCATTTCGTTACTGAGGAACACTTTGAGTAATCATTAAACGACTCTGAGTGCGGCTGTAAATCATTCACCATTCTTTCATTTATCCACTGATTTCTCGTTATTAGCTTGATTTTTTCGTAAAAGAACAGGATTTAATGAAAAGAAAAAACTTAAAACAAATCCGTTATTTTTTTAATATTTTCTCCGTTAAAGTTCGAATTTTTTTTTCGTAAAACTTCTTCATAAATACCTCAAAATTTTGACGTGATATGGATTTTCTGAAAACGGCATTGTAATCTAGAGCCCAAAACTTTAACATTTACGTACAGTGTAATTTTGAATGTAATAATCTTATTTTTTTTTATTTCAGATGTTAGAGCTAACCAACGTTTGTCTGAGCACGACCGAACATTTAAATGTTACACTAAATGGATGTTTGTCAAAATACGACGAATTTACTAAGCAAAATAAAATTGGAACAACTTGTCGTTACCGAAAACATACTAAACAGCTGTGCAGAGCAGCGTAATATTGAAAAGTAAGAAAACAAAAAAAAAAAAAAAAACAAACACTTGAAACCAAACACAAAGTACATATGAATGCATTACTAAGAATAAGTAAATGAAAAAAATAAAAATATTTATATTTTGGCTGGACCAAAATAAATAGGAACATAGTTATAACTACAAAACACAAATTCAGTAAAAAAACAAAAAAAATTTTTTTTGCAAATAAAAATACACTACAAAAGATGTATTTACTTAACTACATATGTAGTATATATACACAAACATGAAAAAAGATAGCAATTTATTTCTAACATATCAATTGTAATATTAAATATTATATTGCTAATTATTTTTTGTTAATTTTTTGTTAACTTTACCAAAACAAGCTTCCAAACCGAAATTAAAAATTACAAAAAATACGATAGCTTTGTTAAGTAATTATCTACTACGCAAACACATTCACACATTTTTACAATTAAATAGAAGAAGAAAGCAGTTAAATGCAAAAAGTTATTGAATACAGGCAGGACCTTTTGTTGCAAATCCATCATGTTCATGGGATATGTTTTAATATATTTAAAAAATAAAAAATAAATGTTATAAAAACTTAACTCCATACAATAGGTACATACATATACATATTAAATAATAAAACTAATTACATAAGAAAATAATAAAGCAATTAGATATTCATAAGTAATATTTCGCAACATATGCCAATTAAATGTAAAACTATTTCTGTGTAAATGTGTGGTTAAATAAACTCAAAAATTTAAAATGTATTGCAAAGAATAAAAATTTAAATGCGCCAAACTCTGAGGCAAGGGAATTGCATATTAATCGAAAAAATTTACGAAATCAAAAAATTAAAAAAAAAACATACATACGTATATTTACATACATATGTACAATGAGATGTGGCGGCCAACCCTTACTAAGGTCGTTCAAAAATACAGTCGGACTCAGAGGTCAGCTGGTGGTGGCACAACGGCTGCAATGAGAACTTTTCAACAGACGTTCTTGAGTTCACAGCTCGATTTGGAAAAGATAAAAGTCGGAAATGCAGCTGTCGCAAGCATACCGGGAAGGGAGGCCATTCGCAAATCGACTATATTATACATACCAAAGACCTCGCTTGGGCAGATCAAAAGCAGGATGGGCGAAATTTACCTTTCGAAAGCTAAGCAGTGTGGTTTAAAAATAGCTAAAATTAGTTTTTTTCTAGGCAACAGCGTAAAAAACCACTTTCACCAACCATGGCATCAAACTACTTATGTTATTGTAATAAAAGTTACATAATACTATGTTCTCACGCACTCCGTCAATTAATTGTTAGCACTCTTTATTCAACTTTTCTACTTCTCCAATTCCTATGTAGAATCGCTCGCGGAAAAATACCCGGCGTATGAGCAACATTCTTTTCAGCTCATATTTCATCAAAAATTTACAACTGTTTTATTTATCCATCGATTTTCTTCGATAGTAGCTTAATTTGTTTAGTAAAATAACGTGCGTTAATACAAATTAAAAAAAAAATGTTAAAATTTTTTCAATTTTTTCCTCGTTAGAGTATAAACATAACCAATTCGCTGAGAGAATTTCGTCGGACGCAGCGGTGCCGTCGGGCGATATTCGCTGCAACATTTCGCCCAGTAAAACAGAACCGAAACGAGATTCGCATCAGCGGATTGACAAACAAAAAATTGCAAAATACAGAAGCGAAAAGATGAATCCTCAAATTTTCCCAATCTTCTTTTTCTTCAGTATATTTCAGACGAACTGCGTGCAATCTCATATACTGCAATGTGTTTTAATTTTGACAGCGAAGTTTTTTCTGACGAAGTTCGTTCAGCGATTTGATTCTGTTTATACTTTAAGTAAGAAAAAAAATTTCAAAACTGAGTTTCTTTACAAAAACTAAAATTGTCCATAATTAAAGAAACAATTTAGCAAGTGTCATACCATTTTGGAATCTCTATTAAATGCGCCCACATTCAAAGTTACTTGCCAAACTAGTACCTGTTTTTCAGTAGTCAGTTAAAATTGGGCGAAGCATTAAATTTCAACTTTTTTTTTGGGCAAAAAGTGTCATTTTCTTCCAAGCTAGAGCAGTTGGCTATAAATTTTAGACGAAAATTTACAGAAGCATTACTCAGAATTACATAATTAAAATAAGATTGAGAAAAAGTAGAAACGGGAATTAAAAAACCATCAAAGGGTGTAGATTTCTTCGTTTTTTTTAAACGTCTATATTT